>LKNJ01001350.1:125443-142215 GCA_002120245.1 Maccullochella peelii | reverse complement strand
AAAAAAAAAAAAAAAAAAAAAAAAAAGAGAGAGAAGAGAAAGAGAGGGAGGGAGAGGAGAGAGAGAAGGAGGAGGGAGGAGGGGGAGGAGGAGGAGAAGGGGGGGAGGAAAAACACTAAAGGGGTAGCTATGGAGATGGAGCGTTTTCCTGGCTGCTTTCTTTGACAGGTGTTGAGTGGGGCAAAAGTCTTAAAACAGAATCCAGCATGTACGCCAAAGGTAAAGGAGCTGTCGTCCCTTCCGATAGCCAAGCGAGAGAAAAGTAAGTGAATTATGCGCTATATGTAAGAGTTTACCTGCTTATCATGCAGGCGAGGGGGGCAGAGGGGAGTCCAACTTTCTAAACTAGGTGCTGTAATTTAAAAGGAGTGTACTGTACTAAAGTGCGCTCCTACGTGCGGTTTCCCCCTCCCATCCGACCACCTTAGAGGTGCGTCTCTTAAACTTTTTTTTTTTTTTAATTTTACCTCTTGTTTGCACTTTTGCGTTTTTGCACAGGATATTTACTAATATTGCGTTTTTGTCCACGCTTCTTCTTCTTCTTCTGTAACTTGGAGGGCAACAATGTATTTTATGTTACGTTACGTTACAGTGTACAGCACGCTTCTGCAGCACTGAGAGTGGAAGAAGCGCATTTTCATTTTTTTTTTCGGGTGAAACATGTTTCTGTACGGCTGTGTGTGTGCTCGTCCCTGTACGGACTGGCTGCTCGGTCGTCACTTGTAAACTTTGGGAGGTTACGCTGCTGGATGGTTGAATCGTTTTGTGTTTTAGAAATAGAAATAGGCAGCTTGATCGGGCTAAATTTACTGTGGTTTTGAGGCGTAAAGCCGGGGCGCGAGCAAACCTGGCGATATAGGGAAAAGTTTTGTCCCATTCAGCAGTCATACCGCGGTGGGAAACTTTTTAGCATCCACTCACACGAAGGAGAGCCACGCTGCCGCGAACATGAAGCTGTTAGATTTACAGAAGCAGACTTTTGTTACAAGACCAGTTGATGAATGTATAGATTGATGGTTATTGTGTCTGGAAATATTGCACAAAAAAATATCACTGTTGTGTGTTTTGAAATAAGCTGCAATTCCATCATGCTTTTTGCTAGATTCTGTGTTTAATTTTCTTTTTTCACGTAAAAGCACATTTGCCATTGCGTACGTTCGTGCTTTTGAACAAAAGACAAAAAGGCAATGTAACTTTTAAACGTCCCTTGTTGACTGACGGCTGCTCTGGTCCTCATGCCTGCTTCTTTATTTCGATGCTGCCTGGAATATTTCTGTATGGGGCCATTCGGAGATCTGGACCTTCTTTGCATCCCAGCACTTTAGATCAGTGTAGTCTTTTATCACCATTAGCTATTTTTAAGCACTAAACAGTCCGAGGTTAGAGGAGTGAGTAGGGATCCCTGCTGAGATGCAATTGTAATCTAAAAACACTGTCAAGTCCTGAGAGGCTGTGCTGTTACACAGCACCTCATACATCTGTAATAGAAACTAAATTTCTTTAGAGACTCTCTTGTATTTTTTGATGCATTGCCGTGTCATATTCAATTGATTAAGCTTTCTAGAGATGTGGCTCGCTTATGTGCTTAGTGTAAGCTTCCTCGACTACTACTTTGTACACTTCTAGTGCCACGAGCATTTAATTTCTCTCTGAATTCACATCAGATTATTGGAAAATTGAGCAGCTCCGTGTGTGTTTGTGTAGAAGTGGAGGAGTGAATCCTAAATGAAAACAGCCCCATGTGGTTTTATGAACAGCAGGCAGAGTGACCTTTGAACCAGCATATGATGCTTTAATTTTGCATATGAACCATCAGCAGACGTTAGGCTGCTTATACACCTGTTTGTGTGTCTTAACTTCGTTACTTTATTTACAAGACATTGAAAGCAACAGATTATCTAAATGCTGTGTTTTTGGACAGTTTTTAGTTGCACTTGCTTGTTCAGGGACTGTGGATTATGTTCCATGTGTCATTGGGAGTGAAATCAGTGCACAGGCAGCATGTATTTCAAATGATAGTGTAGGAGGAGGATTAATAATTTAACTCATAAGAAAGTCCTTTGAGAACTGGAAATGATGAATACTTCTGTGTTAAAGCTGCTTGTGAATAACAAAATCCTTGAATTTTCTTATTTTAGTGTTTGTTTGCTTTTATTTCTGAGACTCCACAGTAAATACCATAGTCTTTAAACCTGTGTATATAATTAGTTTAGTTCCTGAGTGTGTGTGTGTGTGTGTGTGTGTGTGTGTGTGTGCGTGCCTGCACGTCACAGGCCTATAGGTATTGTCCAGACATAATGGACGACGCTTGCCCTTTCCCCTCACCTGTCTTGTCACCCTAACCTGCCCCGCAGGGCCAACACATGTTTCCTTGTAAACGTGGCGCTCACAACAGCTGCCTCAATGCCTCACTGAATTAGCTCATATTCATATTTACATATTCATATGACTCTTTACATATTCAGATACCAAAAAGAGGGCGCCCTGGATGGACTTGCATCTGATTAAAGCAAACTCAGTCATACAGTATGGCAGAGTATCACAGCTGCAGCTCTTGCTTAGAGGATTGATCATCAAGTCATATACTTACTCAATTAAATAAACTATAAATTAATTATATAATTTATCTCTCCCTCTCTTGGTTTCATTAAAGTAAGGTTGGGCTCACTTTTGGTCAGCTGTTTGGTATGTTCAAAATACAAAAGAAAATTGACAACTGACAGTACTGCATGTCAGCTCTATTGGGGAGTTACTCCCTTTGTTCCACAGAATATTTTTACTCCAGTAATGTGTGCCTGTTTAAGCGTATTCTTCTTCTGATTTAGACTAAGTCACACCATGTTGCGGTTTGATTTGATGCACAAAACTTGTTGAAGGGAAAAGTAGAGACTAATAATAGAGTAGTAGAGGCTGGAGAAAAAATGTGATTTGTCTTGTTTTCCTTGTATAGTTGAAAGCCATCACCCAAGGGTGTGGGTTACATCGGACCAATTGGTGCTACAAGGATGAAGAGAGGAATATTGGGTGTATTTTGTTCGTAATGAGCTGCTTCTTTGTGTAGTTCAACTTTTGCTACTGTGAGTATTTTTGGTCGTTAAATTCCTAAAATAATTCACACACGAACACATTACACACAGCATATTAGTATACAGTTTATTTTTTAACACTGTATTTATTTGGTTTTGTTAGCAATCTGGTGTCATTTTGAGTGGCGCTCAGCTGCTGAGGCTTTTCAGGGCAACTGTGGATTAACCTCACTCATCCAAATAAGACAGTATCTTCACAATCATTGTTACGCCACTGTCTCCTTTAACTCCAAGAAAAGAGGGAATCTTAAAAAAAATCCGTGATAAAGGCCTCTAACTAACCGTATGTGCTGCAATGCTGTCAGTGATTCAGGTGCTATAGTGTTTTTATTAGCTCCTGGTATTGCAATCCTCCAATATTGCCGACGGTAATGATGGTCTGTTGATTTCAGTTAGGAGTTGTCACATGTCACATGTTTACAGATGGTCGGCTCTAACACCTAAAAAAGTTTATAAGAAAAAGCAAATGCTCCTCCATAGTACAGCACTTCCTCTTGTGTTTACTGAACGCTTCAGTTGTCAGCCACCTGAATAGTATAGTATAGTTCTATGTATACAAAATGTTCCAATTTACAACTCAAGTGTGCATTTAAGTGTGTTTGCACACAAAGCCATGTGTGTACAGTGTGGGTTTTTATTTCCTTTAAAGCCTTGAAACCAAGGTTTGAATCCAGCGTGTTTGTTCAGACATACAACATAAAACAAACATGTACTTTTCGCACTTATGCGGATTCCTCCACGCAGCCAAGGCCTTGCAAGTGGAACTCAGTTGCCTGGTTTTGCTATCTTGAGGTCACAGGTAGCAGGCGAGGAAGTGTTTTCTTTGCACGTCCTTGAGAAGCATTATTGTGATCAGACACTTTGATTAAGGAAACATGCTAATAATAATAATAAAGGTAGAGGAAGAACTAGTGCCCTTGCGACCAAAGAAATTAAATACTCTCCACACTTTTTTCCCAGCCTTTTATTTAATTTTGTTTGAACAGGGGTGATACAGCAGCTTCAATATTAATGTCACCTTATTATTTAGTAACTGGAGATTCTTTGAAATATGCACTGATGAATCCGGCATCTTAATTAAAGGTGCCATTCACAAAAACATTTAATAGCTTGATCAAACATCTCATTTTTAAAAGCACTTTCTTAGTTTTCAAAAGAATTCTGCTCCCTGCATTTGTTTTCTAATCCTCTGTGTTTGTTTACAGACATTTTTGTGCGATTTCAAGTGTTGCTGAATTTGTTTGGGAAAAGAACTTCAACTTCAAGAACTTCAAGTTAATCAGTTTGTTTTGAACATGGGGTTCTTTACATCCTCTACTCCTCCTCTGGCTCCTCCCACGTATTTACATGCCGTTTAATGGGGATCTTCAGGTCTGAATGCATGGTTTTGATTCTACACAGATGGCTCTGCCATCTGCATTTTAGCCTTTTGAATGAAGCATAAAGAGCTGCGCACTAACATAGGCAGAAACACTGCACTAAAAGTAAAGAAACCCTTGATTTACCCTCGGCACCCTTTGGCTGACTGTGCTTTCATTCAGATATGTCAACAGTCAATTAATGCTGCCTTTCGTCAGCTGCTTTTGGGTGCATCCGCACAAATTTGTTAGTTTTCTCACTTGAAATAAAGGAGACTGTATAAATATTGAGCCTGAAGTAAGTGTTGTTAACCAGTTTGGCAACAGAGCACACAGAAGAGAAGTGTATATGTCTTTCTTCAGCATACAGAGACAAGCATCTGTTTGAACAGAGAAAAGGTATGATTTATGAATGAACATAGAAAACAAATGATTCTTTTTTGGATTATTTTTTTAAGTTATATCATATTATTGTCCTCATTAACTGCTGTGGGAGGAGGCTCTGGTGATAACAAAACTATGTCAGCTATGTCAATATAATCTCTTATCACCAATCATTACAAATCTCTCTCCTCTGCCTCTTTGCCTGAAAATTGTTTTTATGAGTGAAAATCCAACGTTACTGAAAATGAAACAAGTTATCAGTTAAGCTCTGAGGTCAGAGGGCATTTACAGGTGAGTGTGTCGATAGGTAACGTCACAGAGTCAAGCTTGCTGCTGGTAAATGTGAGGAGTAAATTGTGTGTGTGTGTGTGTTTTTATGTGAATGCTTGTATGCGCATGTGTGCGACAGTGTGTGGATTAACCCATGGCTAACGCCTATTGACACTGATTTGTTTTGACAAAGGAACTGCCATAACAAAGCCAAGCAAATATAAACAGCATGTGCAGTGGGAATACGCTTTAGTGAAACAGCTTTGCAGTATCACAGGTGTCTCAAACAGGCATCCAATCTCTCATTCACCTTTAAGTGATACATCTAGATCTATACTGCTTTTATATGATAAAATATTTGTTGTTTTTTTTACATTTGGTGCGCCACTGAATATATAAATTATGAATGCTATACATTTTTATTCTTTTCTGAAAAGACGTAGATTATATATGAAAGCAGATGCAGCAACGGGCCCTGCTTAATCCTCCTCCATCACTTCCTCCATGCATGCCTTACCTCACCCTGTCCCTGCTCTCGCTGCTGAATTATTGAAACGAAGACATGAAAGTTAATTTGCTAACTGTCTGTGCTTTAGCTGGCTAAACTCAGCTGAGATGCCCTTGTCTCTGGAGGCGAGGGAAGGCTGGATGGGGCAGCCTGGGGCTAAATGTCAGGTGTGTTTCCTTGGGACGTGGCAGTGGGAGAGATCTACTTGATGTGTGGACATGGAGCAAAGTACTAGTTAGGCCACGTGAGGTTAGGGCCAGGAAAGGAAAGAAGATCAGAAATGGTGTAGTAGATTTGTTTTTGCCTCAGCTCCAGTCCCACCAAGTTGGTATATGGTGGAAAAACTGTTGCAAATGATCTTGTAGCTTGAGATGGGGAGCGGCAGGCTCTTTTAATGTAAACTCAAACACCAGCATTATATCATGAATGCTTGAAATCCAGTCAGCAGTCAAAGCACAGCTCCTGCATCCACATACTTTATTGTTAAATTTCATCTTTCTTCTGGACGACTTCAGCCGAGGAAGGAGAGAGTGAAATGTGTGGTAGAGGAAATGCGAGATGTGGAGTGGACTCTGTGGTTGTGGTTTGTCTTGTAAGCATCTCATCTTTTATTCCTGAGTGACATGTGTAACTAGTGCAGGGTTCACAGGGAAGGAATTCAAGTTTACAGTATCCACAGAGGAAAAGGTTGAGGCCCTGACCTTCAGTTTCCCTCTGACACAGCTCTCCTGTACAGTACAATCCCCCATGTCTCCTTTATCTACCTGGCCTTCCTCGGGCTCTGCTCCATCAGCTCGCAAAAAAAGTCTCCGCCTCAGCCGAGTTACACTTACTGCTTCTGACAGAGTAACAAAAGGTGTCCCCCGAAGCCTGGATTGAATGAGTGTTTTTAAATAATGCATTGCAGCCGGAGCAGGTGCCCATCGCTAGGGTATAGAGCCCCTCAGATCACGCCAGGCTCTGCCATGAAAATTTCATTGCTGCAGTGCTCATGGGAATCTCTGTTCGATCCTGTACAGTGCGTATAGGAGCTGATGCCTGCCGCTGGGTATTTCACACCGCAAAGGCGTCCTCATTTTTACATTTTACACCAACGGACTCCTCACTTTACCCAGAACCCGGGAAACTTAAACATCCCCTGAACTGTTGCTGATGGAGCAAAACCGAAGATTACACGGTTACATCAGCATTACAGTGAATGACCAAAAAACACACACAAAAAACCCCCTTCCAAAATTCAGAAAAAAAAGACAAACCTGATATATTTCAAGTACTGTTACATCCATTCTCAATGGTATTATCATCATAATATGTTATTTGCTAGATTGATATAAATGTGTATAAAGGTAGGAAATAATAGGATTAAAGTATTCTTCTTCTACTACTAGGTGTAAAATAGAAGCCTCTGAAGTGAACAAATCACATAGCAATTTCGTTTTGGTTTTTTGGTTGTTGTTTTTTTCTGACAACACGTAATTAAATGTGATTGACTTGTTCCTAAACACACTGATCAGTTTCACTCAACGATACCAGGGCAGTCGATCAATATTAAACATTTATAACAAGCAGTTTGCTGCTTCTTGTGACTCATGCGCCTCACAGTCATTTTCTGCACATGCAATCTGTGAGCGGGCCTTTAGTAGTGACGCCACCTTACAGAAACACTGACCACCCCTCCATCACCACATCCACCCAAACAAACACATTCACACTCTAATGAAAAACCTTTTTAAAAAACCCAAAACAAAGCAAAAAAACCCAGCGTGTTTACACTACGTATCTGATATAGATGTTGATACAGTTGTATCTGATGTAAGAGTGAGAAATAGAAGAGGCGATAGCATCTAGTGTCTAATGCTAGTTGAAACTGGTTTGGACCAGCTGCAGCAGATACATTTTCTTTTAGCAGATGGTTGTCAAGACATTGCAGAGAAATTCAGCGATAGCTTTGTGAAGATAAAGAGTCAGGTTCTTCAACTCTTGCCCGGCTCATTATTGATTCATTCAGTATCATCCAACGTCAACCCAAACATCATAACTCTGTGTCTGCTCTGGCCTTGACGCATGTGATCAGCATAAAAAAAAGTCACCCACCGTACACAAAAGCACAGCAGCTCCCCACAACTCTATTTCAGACTAGGAGACAATTGCATACTGATGACTGCAGGCTGTGATGTCTGTAGTAAAAAATATTTTGTTGCTTCTTTGTGCTGGTGAGGGGGCAAAGGTTGCGTTTGGCCTGATATAGTCAGAGTGAGAGGTCCATGTGTGTCTTTCTGCAGGTTCATGTGTAGTCCAATGAGTCCAATGAATATCTGAGATGTTCACGATGATTTTGTTGCAGATACAGAAGAAGACAACATTGTTGTGATTCAGTTGTTCTTCAGTTGAGTTTTGAGCCAGTTGCAATAGTCTTGATCGGAGTTAACAAGGCAACCACAATGACAAGTTACAAGGGTGAGTCAGTTGTCGAGACGAACAGAGCAATGATCTAGTCCCCGCTCTGTGATATGGAGATGGTTTGATTTTAATGGATCAAATTCAGAACAATCCACAGTCTTTTGTGAACTTTCTGCCTTTTTGCTTCTTCAGTTATAAACAGGCCTTTGTTAAGTCTGACTCTAGACTGAAGTAGTTAACGGACTAATTCAACATTTGGGAAATACGCTTATTTGCTTTCTTGCTGAGAGTGATGAGAAGAATCAGAATCAGATTTATTTGCCAAGTAGGTTTTCACATACAAGGAATTTCCTTTGGTGTATTGGTGCATAAATAAGCATAGTAGAGAAAAATACAAATATACACAGATATATAAAATAAAGCCACTAAAAAACAAGTACTGTAAAGCAAGTCAAGAATACAAAAATAAAATGGAGAAATTACTGGCTACAGCCAGGAGACGGTTAGCTTAGTTTAGCCTAAAGACTGGAAACAGGGGTAAACAGTTAGCCTGGCTCTGTCTGTGCCTCTCAAGCTCAGCTAATTAACACGTTATATTTTGTTTGTTTAATTCATATAAAAACCAAAGTGTAACAACGACACATTGTGCTTTTACCAGGGGTTAAGTGTTGGACTATTTCTTAGCCGGAGCAGTGACTTCATGGAGTCTTGTCATCTTGTTGCCAGGCAACCAGACTTTTACTTGCTGTGTGAAAACATTAATTTTACTCTTTGATATCAACGCATCTTACAAACTGAATGCCTTTCTGATTTTTTTCATAGAGGAAGTAAAAATGTGTTTAACTCTGGGTCAAATCATGTAATAGTAAGCCAATTTAATAGAAATTACTAGTATTATTATTTATAGATTAGTATGTTTTGTTCTCCCCATGACTAAAGTGTGCCAATAGAGTACAGTCACCATATTTCTCCTTCCAACCACAGTTCCACCATTACTGTGTGTGTTAAATAAAGGCTGTTCTCTGTTTAGCCTTTTCAGGAAGAAAGTGTATATATCGAGATGCACAGTGTATTGTTTTGTGCCAAAAGATATAAAGCCTGCTAAAGTCATATTTTTGCTATTAACACTAAATCAAATGATTCCTAGTGATGTGAAAGGCTTGTTTGTAGAACCAAACCCACTGAGAGTCAACACCAAACTCTCCGGCCCTTTGCTACTTGTAGCAGCTATGTTTTAGTTGTTGTTTTAGCATATGGTTGACTCCCCAGTTCTCATTAACATCCCTATTTGAACCATACTTGGGTTTGATGGACCAAGCCAGAGCTAATGTGGGTTCTGGACTTGGCACATGTCAGGATGTGAGATTTAACAATTTGAGGGCTACGTGTCTATGAGTTTGTTAAGGAATCTTTCATCATCAGAAATGAATTACAGCCTATTGTTTAGCCATTTCTCCACCCTTATATCTGATGCATAGACAGATATCAACATGTGTGTGACACGTAAAAGTAACAGGAATCCAACAAGCAGTGTGGCGACATCTGAGAGTCCAACTTCAGCCACGTCTGAGGATATCTTTCGTCTCCTCTGTCCGTGTTTCTCTCAGTGTCTACACTGTTTTGTTTTCAGCCTCTACGCCTCAACAGCAGAGTTCCTGAAACCACAGGGATATGGCTGAGTGCCACAGAGGCTCTTTAGCTCAGAGCTGCAGAGCTTTACAGCACGCATTTACAACCCATCCACAGTGTATATGATCTTCATACTGTAAAATCTTGTTTATCCAAGCTCCATCTAAAATGACACAGTGATGATGTTCTGCCAGTTGTGTGACACATTTAGGGATGAAGAGAGAGCATGAGCTTGTTTTTAATTTTGAAATGATCTTTCAGATGAGTGCCGTTTGAGAGTGAAATGAGGAGCAAAGAAAGTGTACAAGATGTGATCCTCAACACTGACTTCTTTCTCTTTCTCTCTCTGTTTCTGTTTTCCAGGTTAGCTTTATATGTGTATGAGTATTTGCTGCATGTCGGCGCACAGAAATCAGCACAGACCTTCCTGTCAGAGGTAAGACGTTCTTTCAGTTTGACTTCCTGTGCCTTAAGGGTGACTGTGTGATTCCCCCTCTATTGTATGACCAGGGATGGAATTCACATTATAACTTATTGTGGGTTCGAGCAGCTGCTGCAATCTTACTAAAAGCTCTGGACACTGAAAACTGACAATATCAATACATTAATAACCCAAGATTTGTTTTTTACAGTTGCTGAAGAACAGCAGTGTACTTTTGAGTGTTTATTAATTTGAGACAATGTAAACATGGCTTCGGTTGAGCTTAATATGATTACCCGCCCTTCATTATTAGCTCTAATTTGTAATCATGAACACTGTATAATTAGAGCAGTTTGACATATTGTAAGCATGTAATGTTGCTCGCTTTCTGCTGTGACATTTACGAAGCAAAGCCAGTCCCTGCTAAGTTAAATCGAATGTACATTTATATTAGAAACCATTGCAAACATAACCATTTGTCCCAGGTCTGTTAGACTTATCAGTCTCATATTAGGCCTCTGAACTGTCAAAGAGGTAAGGTCTCTAATGTGTTGCATCCTCTTCCTTAATGGACATCCTTCCTGCTAATGGTCCCGTATCCAGGCCGTCTCCTGTACAACACCTCTCCAGCCCACTGGCTTTATTCAGCTCCACACTTAATACACTCCCCAACACTGAGAGTGCTGTGATGGCAAGCAAAGACCAGGTCTATATCATTCAACTTTAATACTGACATCATTTATCTGTCATTTCATCAGGTGAGCTCAGCGTAGAGTCACATAGAGATACTGTTGCACCCGCACGAACTCATGCATGCTGCACAACCAGAAGTGAGAGTCTAGTGAGCTACACAGTTTCAACAAGCAGTTCAACTGATCATCTGTAAGAGAGCTAGCAACAGACTTTAATGAAGTAAGAGAGAATTAGCTTTTCTACTGGATTTATGAAAAGCAATGTTATACTTAGGATTAATGGACTAGTTTGACATTTATCTGTACCACTCTCATGTCTTTGTGGTAAACATGAAGCTACAGCTGGCAGCTGGTTAGTTTAGCTTAGCATAGAAACTGGAAACGGGGGAACAGCTAGCCTGGCCCTGTTCAAAGGTAACAACACATTATATCTTGTCTGTTTAATCTGTACAAAGTGTAAAAAAGGGAAGTTGTGGTTTTATGAGGGTGACATCCTGGACTATTTCTTGGTCGGGCACAGTAACTTCCTGGAGATTTGTCTTCACCGTGAGGTTGCCGGGCAACCAGTGCACTCTCCAAAGACCTCCCCACGTTTGTAGTCAGTATGCTAAGCTAAGCTAACCAGCTACTGGCTGTAGCTTCATATTTACAGTGCAGACATGAGAGTGGTATACATTTTCTCATCTAACTCAGCAAGAAAGCGAATAAGCCTATTTAATAAAATGTCAAACTATTTATTTAGTGGGCTGGACCTCTAGAGTAGTGTTGATAGAGCTTCTGCGAGGTTTGCCTGTTACTGCCTTCAACCACAACCATATATTTTACTTGGCCTGGGCAACAAAACAAGATGCAAAAGAACTGTCACTATCAATATCAGATGATAATGCTCTCATTTTGATTGTTAAAAAAGTTCCTCCAGTTGTGTTTTGGATTTTTGGACAAATAAAATGAAAAGAACAAGTAGAGAAAAAGGCCTCAAAAATAACAGATACTTGCACCAAATCACCGTCCTGGGATTAAGATGTATCAGTCAGACACAATCAGACAGAAATTGGTTGCCTTTGCCTATAGTGTGCAGGCAGGCAGGCAGGCAGGCAGGCAGCAGGGCAGATTCGGCTGCTGGAGGCCGACCCAGCCAACAACCATGAGCAGACGTCTAAAATATGAAGCAAGCATGGGGGAGCAGGACAGAGGATTAAGTGGTCGGGCTGCAGAGAGCCTCGCTCATTTCATGGCCCTCGTGAGTGAATCTTCTCCCAGAGACTGAGTGTTATTGGTGAGCTGCTGGAAAGGAGTGAAGTTCTGGGTCGCAGACAACCGGAGGCACACACACACACACACACAGACCCACGCACACTTACACGGCCTCAAACAGGAATTAAAACAACATCTACAGACAAGGATTAAAACAACATACACGCAGACACACACAAACAATCCGTGTCCATGAGGCATGCATACTAAGACTGTTAAGTCAATTTGACGCCAGTTGTCTCAAATGTTGCGCCTGCAACAGTATATTGCTTAATGATTTTGTTTATTTCAACCGCAGCATCGTTTGTATTTAGTTGTCTTATATGGTCAGAGTCAGTGTATTTGGATTAGACTGACAGCAATGGGTACATATCCGAGCAAACACAGCAGCTTGACCTTTCATCTTTTCCCCTTCATGTACTTCTAGCAGTAGGCTTTAAAGTGTTGAGGGATTTCTCACGCGTATTTGAAGAAACGTTGCAAACAGACATGATTTGTTACACTCATCTACATCACTCAGTATTCAATTACCATGTTAGCACTCATTCAACGTTCTCTGGATCTTTCTTGAAGCGCACGAAACCTTAGATTTTTTTCCTGTGTTTCCTACTTTGATCGCATGCCATTTCTTCTTCTGTTCCTCTCTCTGTCCTCCCCCTAACTCTCCTCACTGTTTAGTGCCTCCTTGTTTCCCCCTTGTTCTCCTGCTTGTTGCTCCTCACCGCAGTGGCCGAGAGCGCTCAGTGCACTGCAACTTCAGAAAACGCAAGCAAATGAAGAAAATATCTTCACCGTTTGGACAACAGTATGTTCCATTAAGAAAAAAAATGCTGCAAATAAATAAAATACAAGCAAATTGAGATGTACATGTCCAGGAAACACATACTGTAAGGGGCATAAAAATGCACTGCTAATACAGACATGCTGCAAATCGTACACAACACAACAGAACTAAGTTCATTCTTGACTACATGGGAAAAGTTAGTAAGTGGACTAGGGCTGCAACTAACGATCATTTTCATTACGAATTAATCTTCCAATTAATCTTGATTCACTGATATATAATTTTGTCTATAAAATATCAGAAATTAGTAAAAACAAATGCCCATTATAATTTCCCGTAACCTAAGGCAATGTATTCAAATAGCTTGATTTATTAATTTGGCTAAACCCCAAAGAGATGCACTTTGCTAACATAAATGACCCTACTTGACTAACCGTTGCAGCTCTAAAGTGGACCTTAAATTAAGGTTGTTTCACTGACACTAAAGACTGAACTGAAACCTAGCGTTACTGTAGGTGAAATCTAAATCATGCAATAGAATTTAAAAACTAAAATAAACATTGTTTTTATTGTCATTTTACAACACAGCTGATGAGTTACCAACTTTAGGATGTAAAGCTAAGTGTATCCCGTAAGCTTCTTTTGGGTTGTTACTTAGTTCCATTGTTTTGTACGACTCGCAGTGTGTCTCTGTTTTCGGTACTTGCACTGTGTTTCTTTATAAACAAATTGGTGATTATGTTTCTCAGTTTGCTTGTGTTTTATTTATTTGCTGTTTTTTTTCTAAATCCAATGTTATGGGCTGTTTAAGGCGTGAAGATGTTTTCTTTGCAAAGCGAGATCTCTCGGTCTCAACACCTGTTTACCTCACAGTCTCTTTCTCACGCACACACACACACACACACACACACACACACACACACACACACACACACACAGGAAAACATACAGAAATGTTTCAATAGATAAGGGACTTCTATCCCCGCAGGTATACTGAAGGCTCACACACGCACACCTGCTGAGTGCCATCTAATGAGAGCGCTATCACCTGGACTCTCCTGCCTCAATTAGCCTCTGTTCCTCTTCAGTGAGGGGCGCACACATACAAACACACACACACACACACACTCACATTTCCAGTATACACACAATACACTTCTGTCCCCGAGAGGAGTTTGCCACTCTATGCTCTCCTGCACAGTGCAGCACTCAGCTCTTTAGCAGCATTAAATCAAAAGGCCCAACCCACATATGGCACATCACATCACTATAAACTGCACTGGGGAAATCTATATAGAATAGATACTCAAATAGAAATCCGAAGATTGGATCTATTTTTCTATATACATATATAGAAAAGATAGACGAATCTTGCTCCTGTCATGCTGTCCTCACAGACTCTGGTGAATCATGTATGTATGCAGTGAATGTGTGTGTGCATGTCAGTAGGAGTGTGTGAAGCAGGCAGCGGGTCTGTTATCTCTCACTGGATCTTATCTCGGTGTCCAGATACAGGCAGGAGCTCTGCTGGTTTGTGAGGGCAGTGGAGAGGGCCGCTGCTTCAAGACAGTCACAGTTTCTTATCCACAAACTCCGCACTGCACTTCACTGAGCTGCCCGTTGGCCTATTTTTCTGTCCGACTATCGCTCTGCCTGTCCAAAGTTAGAAGGACAGTTGAGCAAAATGATTACATTATGCATAAAACATGCTGCAGCGTCTAATTTTTCATTTCCCTCCTCTTCCCTCTGTCTTCTCATTTCTCTTCCTCTCAGATCCGATGGGAGAAGAACATCACGCTTGGGGAACCTCCAGGATTTCTACACTCATGGTGGTGGTATGTATACGTTGATCCTCTTGCTCTTTCTCTCTCTTGACCACACACACACACATGCGTTTTTTCAACAGCTCACATTGATACTGTAGAAGTACTCTTGATGGTCTGATAGAATGTGCAGGTGTGGAGAGGGACAGTAATTGTAGGTAATGCTAAGTGCAGCATCTCACACATGTTTAAGTGCTGTACTCGTGGTGTCCCTCTGATTGACAAGTGAGCTAACTTGCCTTGCTCTGTTATTTAAGCTGAACTGGGTTTTCTTTTTGTAAACCTCGCATCGGAGTGTGCACTGTCCAATCAAAGTCAAAATCAGATAGAGATCCTCTATTGCTACAGTTCCCCACACGATGCTTTGGGGGATGTAAACAGGAAGTACAATGTTGACATGGATTCAGTAATTCAGTTATGCTGTGGGCTACAATTTCAGCCCCCGTTTTTTAGCCTATATTAGTTTACATTTTGGCAAATTGGCACCAGTAAAAGAGTGCTGAATTAGCTATTAGCAGTTTTTGTTTCCAATGTACCCATGACTGTACAGCCAACTATCACTGGATTACTTTGATACTGAAAGACTGAAGAAAACTTAAAAACAATGATTCTCAGGCATGAGGAGCGTCTTTTTTCTATGATTTTCAAGCTGATGTATACGTTTATTTGCGATGGACATCGGAGATAATGATATATTCAGAAAGTGTAAGTCACATTTACAAATGTAATTTAGAAATATGTGTATCACGTCTGTGTGTTCAGATTTGACTGAGTTATAACTCAAAGAAGGAGTGCCATTTTTGATGGAAATTGCGGCAATTGGGTGCTAAGGGTTTTAAAGTAACTTAATTGCCTCCATGAGCAGCGTGTCACAGCCTCTGTTGTTGCTGCAACTGCTAACTGTGTTAATGGTTAACTGATAACTGGTTAATGCTGCTGTGCTGTTAACGGTGAGCTGGCCAAATCATCGGGCAACTAACTTCCTGTTGTTTGTAGAATGTGGGCATGCACCTGTCCCTTTTACCTCACGCAATATCTTTGCCCCACATCTGTCCAGTCACGCCTCCCCTTCAACTCTCCCGCTCTAAACCTCTACTCCATCGTCAAGATTTTTTGCCTTTTTTTAACCTGATGCTCCATTTAATAGAACTAGACACTGACGTGGGTTGTTCCTCCTTTTCTTTCTGTGTCTTTAAACAAATCTGTCAGACCTCTTAATGCTAGATAAATTGAGGATAGTGTTTTCTATCTGGCTGGAAGAACAGGGTGAGTGGGCTTAGTGCCTGACACGTACACTGTTTTTCTCCATGTCTGAATTAGAGCGAATGGGAACACCCTAATGTAGGATTCCTCCTTTCCAATTGTCAGGCCAAGAGCTAGAAAATCCAACTTTAAGGCAAAGAGGGGAGCAGACAGGCAGTAAGGAGGACGCTGGGCAGTTGGAAAGGATGCAGACAAAGAATCAAGCAGGCAAACATTCAGGGAGGTTGAAAGGCTGAATCCTCAGCAAGGCAGCACGAGAGGCAAAGAGAGCCAGGATAAGAGGTTTGACAGGGCTCGCTTTGTTTGTCATTCATGCTATCCTGCTCATCCCCAAAGCCCCCCGGCTGGCCCTGTGTAATAAACCCGGACATGCAGCTTCATTCATTCATCCTCTCTGGCCCCAGTGTGTGTTGTAATTGTGCAGCCTGTTGACACGGTTCATAATGGTTCTTAAAGAGCCTGGCTTCTCTCAACCTGACAGTTCTCAATTGGACAGCTACCAGTAATACTGACAGAACGACATACACAAACATACAGTGCTGCTTAAGTTTGCTCTCGCCTCTGCCCGAACCAATGAGAGGGCTCGGGGAGAGTGGCCCAGTGTGTGTGTGAGAGTGGGAAACAGAAAGGGGAAACTGAGCGCTCGTAGTGTGTGTTCTGACTGTATTGATATATTTCAGCAGAGTGTGGGAGATGGCCAAGTGTTTGTGTGTGTGTGTGTGTGTGTGGTGTGTGTGTGTGCCAGAGAGCAGTTGGAGAGTAGGCTGACGATTAGCCAGGCTGAACAGGGCAGGGCTCCACTGTAGTATGACCTAGCTGAGGGGCGTCTGTCTGGGCCACGCAGCACGTGGACATGGAGACTCACTGGGGGTGGGGTCCAGGGGTCGGCTGCTGGGGCGG
>LKNJ01001350.1:45380-118049 GCA_002120245.1 Maccullochella peelii | reverse complement strand
GAGAGAGAGATAATATTAATGTCCCAGCCTGCATGATTTTATTGTTTCACTGTTTCAACAAATGTCTTGTGCATCATTTTTTACACATTTCCCCAAAATTCAGACAGTTCAGCGTCTCTGAACAGTGTTTGGCTGCTCAGCATGAGCTGGTAATGAGTGACCCAGGGGGGCGCTGCTTTTTAGTGATGCTATTTTATAATAAAGGATTTGTTTTTCTTTGATTTGGTCTATTTGTTGATTGCAAATGCTGGAGCTTTAACCCAAAGTGACAACACTCAACAGTAAAGCATGTGTGTGTGCATGCACAGAGGGTGTGGCAGAGGCTCTGACAACAGTAAAATGCAGGAGTAGGTGTGCGTGTGTGAGAGCACATGTGCTTTTGTGACTGTTACCGTGCGTGTGTGTGTGTGTGTCTTTGCGTTTGTGTGGCAGAGAGAGGCAGAGAGAGTGTCAGGGTCGAAGCGTGTGAATCCCCAGGGTGATGAGGGGTCTGTCTGTCTCTGATTAACTCTGGCTCCTTGGTCCCCGCAGACCGACGGCCTGATCAAGTCTCTATCACGGCCCCTTGCTGATAACGGCTCCCTCATTCCCCCAAGTCCCCCCAGATCACAGAGTGAAAAACAACGCGGCTCCCAGGAGTCGCACACGCTCCGCTCTGTGTGTCGTTCAGCGGGAATAGTGAAAGAGGAATGTGTGCAAGATAAATTGGCTTGTTTTTATTTGTGTTTTATTTTATTTATTTTTTAATAATTTTTAGTCTTCTCTGGTAGCTATGCTGTCAGTTTGTTGTGGATAACAATGAGAAAATATCAGCGCTGTGCTATTAAATTGATATTTAGAAATACAGTTTGCTTATTTGTTTCCTGGAACTAATCTGGTTGCTAGGCAACATTGAGTCAGAGTACAGTCTTAGTTACAGATTGGTTTGGCTCGGCACAGTTTGGCTCAATTTGGCCCCGTTTGAAAGCACCTCTTAGTCAGCCCTGTCCTACTGGCCCCCATTGTGAGCGATGATGTAGACTTTGTGGACTCTCCAATTTGGGGAAGCTAATGGAATATAATGTGCTAATCCTCAGATCTGGGGACTGGTTGACAGCTAATCCAGGGGAATGTGGTGGGATTGGAGCCCTGGCCGCACTCCCAGAACTGGAGGCCTCTGACTAGCTGTATCGCTGGTTGGCTTCACCCCTGGATGGTGAATGTGCAATCATAGCCACTCGAACTCACACGTAAAAACTCGCACATGCAGGCACGCTTGTGTGCATATCACACACCCACACTCATATGCAAATGAATGCACACGCTCAAAGTGAGTGAGATGATACTGTATCATAAAGAGCTGGAACAGACTGAAGTCTTGTACCTCTGTAAAGTAATTTAAGTGGTCTTTCTTGTTGTCTTAATTGTTGGAGTTGTGTTGCTGTCCTTCCTCTTCACATTGCCTTTTAATCATGTTTATTTCCTAAAAGAGATCCGCACATCTTATAGTCCTCTTTTCTGCTGGAATTCGGATGTTCCTCAAAAGAGTACTTTGTTGAGGAAACGTGTTTGATTATAAGAACATGGCACGTCTTTAGTAACTCAATATGAATGATTAAAGGACGGGAGCTTTGTGATGAAGAAAGCATACATATTGACGAGCGAGCAGGCACACACACACACACACACACATACACACACATTCTTGCTCACATTAAAGCAGGCAGAAGAATGAGTCTCTGTTTTCTCACATGCACACACACACGCACACACTTGCAATCGCAGACAAACAGTCTTTCAGGAAGTGATACACTCGGCCTTGTTGTTGCAGACATTTTGCTTCACCCCAGCCAGAGGTCGCAACCCCGAACATCTGCGATTCATGCCAGTCTGGGTTCGCTGCCTGCGGAGTGTCACAGATTTAGTGCCACAAGTGCGTCATTCACATCGCAGTGCTTCACTGACTCCACTCAGCTCTCGGCTTATTGATGAGAACTGTCGGTTGAGATGGAGGAGTCAAATATGGTCATCGAAACATTTTCTTTTGAACATCACACCTTGTCCAAAAATACATCACATTAGGAAAAACTAGTATAAAAATATTTGGGAATTTGATCTAGTTCTGAAATGATTAGTTGAAAGTGAATGTAGTCATTTAATCGTTTAAGTCGAATATCAAACAAAAATGCCAAACATTCACTGGTTCCAGCTTCTCAAATGTGCAGTTTTTCTCTGTTTCATGACATTGTATATTGAGTATATCTGGATTTTGGACCATTTTTTGGACAAAAAATTTGAATCACAATTTCCCAGACACCGAGATGACGTCTACAAATGTCTTGTTTTGTCGACCAAGCGGCCAAAACACCAAAGATGTTCAGTTTACCATCATATGACAACAAAAGGAGCAAATCCTCACATTTGTGAAGCTGGAACTCGTGCTAATATTTGTCATTTTTGCTTGAAAAATGACTCAAATGATTAATCAGTTATCAAAATTGTTGCCAATTATTTTTCTGTCAATCAACTAATTGGTTAAACAAGTCATTGTTTCAGCTCTAAATCAATTAATCTAAATATATAATAATGAAAATAAGTTGCAGTCCTCGTCTGATCCATTCCCAGCATGCAGTGTGCAGACAGTAGAGAGATGGAGGAGCACTGTTGGCTGTTGCCTGGGGATTCTTTGAGAGGGTTAAACATTTGTTAGGCTGGACCACAGTAACAGGTGGCACAAGGGGAGGAGCTGCACTCTGTAAACAACCATTGATGGCCAAGCCTTTGTCTGGACTCTGTGTGTGATTTTGGTGTGTTTTCCATCTCCACAACTCCCTGTGTTGCCGTACCAGGTGCTCACTCGCCTAATTTTAACACCACACGTCTGCTGAAACCCTTCCTTCCCTTTCATAGCTGTCTTTGTCTCTGTCCTTTTATTCGAAGACAGAATTTACTCATCCTGCGCCGTTTTTTTTCCTGCTTCAATTCCTCTCAGGTCTTTTTCGCCGCCAACACCCCCCCTTCTCTTTCTTTCCTTTCCTCTCTGTTCCATGCTCTCTTTCTTATTCCTCCCCCTCTCTCCTTTGCCTCCCTCCCTCCCTCCCTCCAGCTCTCCTCTCGCCGCCCTCCCCCTCTCTCAGAGGAGATTGATTGGGTAATCTGGCTGGGTGCCAGTAGTGCCCGCTTTCTTGCTCGGGGGAAGGAGAGAAGCGGGGGCGACATGACGACATGCAGGAATAATAATAACACCCATAATATAGGCAGAGTAGGTATGGATGGAGGGATGAAGAAGAGAACGAGAGGGCGGAGGAATGGAGCCGGCGTTGGCACGGCAATGTCTTCTTTATACAGATTATAAATATAACTTACACACAGACGGCATGCCACAACATTGTCTCCATTTCTGTCTGTCTCTATCTGTCTTTCTATCTTTCTACCCCCCCACCTCTTCCGTTTGCGCCTGTGTCGTCTTTTAATATCAAACAGTGCGTGGAGTGCAGGCTGCAGGCAGACGGGCGTTGAGCGAGAGGACGCTGTCTTTGTGCGCCGTTGTTTACCTTTGTTACCGTCTAAATGAAAAAGGCCAGTTGGCTCCTCTGTCTGTGTATACCTTTCCCTATCTGAGGGAAGCAACAAAGCCTGAAAGTGCTGCCCTCAAGCTGTGTGTGTGTTCGGCTGGAGGTCTGGAAGTGACAGAAGCAGAAGATCAAACATTGTTTATGATTCCCTTCCTCGCAGGTTCATTCTGGGCAAGTTTAAAATGTGCTGTGGTTTAGCATTTGATCTTGACTCCACAAGCATGGGCTCCCGGATCTATGTTTGACAGAGACGGGCATGAAGACAGACAGACGGAGACAGCAAACCGGGGACAGAGACAGAAAGACGAACGACAGAGGGGAGAAGAGGAGGAGAGGCAGAAAGCAAGAGGGAGCTGGAGAAGGAGGAAGGGAGTCCCTGTGCAGGAAGAAAGAGGTGTCTGAAGACACTGGGGGCTCTTTTTGTAGTCTGCATTTTTCATAGTTTATCTGACTTTTGGTACGAGCTATGCATTGCATCTTTGCTAGCCAGAGCAAGCGTAAATGCCATGAATCCACCTGAGCAAAGTTATTGTAGAAGCCAAACCCTGCAGCGCTTTACTTTCCCTTCTTGCATACAGATTTCCAACCTAGTCCCATTTAATTTCCCTAACCCAGTTACCCATGAATGCCCTCTTAGTTGCAACATCATCATCCATAAAATTTAAACGAATGCTTTAAATGAATACTACATTCTGGGAAATAGTGAAAACTCCTCGGGGCATTTGTTTATCTCTCCCAGTGAAACTGGGGTGAATGCTGCCAATTCTGTTCCAGTTTAGTCAGGAAATAAATTATGGTTCAATAATTAAAAAAAGCAGCATTCATCACTTGTTTGCCTCGACTGTAACCGGTTTACTGTGGAGAATTGAAGTGAGCAATTTGTCAGGGGGTTGGAAGTTCGAGGGCGACCTTCCATGCCGGAGGTGTTTGTGTCTGTGGCATCTTGTCTGTGGTGTTTTCTCCTGCCAAACATGCACCCCCTGACAGCACACACACACACACACACACACACACACACACACACACACAAACGCCCTCTCTGTCACCATCTTTGAAGTTCCCCCGACGCTGGTTGCTCCCAAACCACATCCACTTACATCCATTTATACTTTGTGAAAAGACCCTGTCCTGCACAAAATGGCAAAATTATGATGCTTCTGCCGTGTTTGCTTCTGCTTAGTTTGAACTTTCCTTTGGCAACCTGCACTGACTTTGTTTTTATAACTTTGTGTCCAAAGTCTGCGAGGAGAGGGCACATCAACCTGGTATAATGTTCTAACACCATAAGGTAACTCTGTAGATTTTTTCGTGAGCATTTTTACTCTTTTACCAAGTAAATTTCAAGGAAGGTTTCTCTTCAAAGCGACGCCACGCTGCTCCCCTCCAGTCAACTTTTCCAGCTGTGGAGCTCCCTGTTCTCTCTTCCCAGAGCAAAGCTTGGAGCAGCACTTCATTACTGCTGTTCCTCATTAGGTCTAAAACACTGACGATGGTTACAAGGATTGTCAGACGGGTCCCGGGGAGTGAAAACTACCTTTAAACATACACTCCTGTTGGTTACCTCTGGGAGTTGAGAAGCCATTTCCTTCTTTGATGCCAAGTCCCTAAATTATATCAGCTCACACTGGAGCTGCTCTAGTGGACATAATATGAGAAAAGTTAGATTTTTTAAGACAAGCTTGATTGCTTGCTGTTGTACAAGTCCAGGAGTGCACGTTTACTGTCCGCTGAGCAATTTAGTGTTTGGCAAAAAGTAGAGGACATGAAGGACCGGGACGTTCTGTGAAAGTGTGTGAGGACACTTTTTTAAGGCTGCAAGATTATGGATTAAACAGGATTCACTTGTCATTCTTAGACAGAAAAAACACACTACATAATATGTAGTGTGTTTTTAGTGTAGTATGTAGTATGTATTTCAGTATTTTACATTACATGCAATATGTGTTTAGCAATCCACAAATATAAGAAGAACCCGTTATATAAAAAATGCCTCGTCAAATTATAATAGTCTGGTGTGTGAAGTGGTGCCAAGAGTGTAGGTGTGGTTTCAGAAGTGTGTGTGTGTGTGTGTGTGTGTACATCTCCCTTTCCACATACAGCCCCGGCAGCCTTCACCAAGGCAGGGCAGCCTGTAGGTCGCCTGAGAGGTGAAACTCAGGGCAAAACCAGTTCTCGCTCATTGCTTTGAGTGCACAGTAATAACTGAAAGTGACTCAGATGAGCATATCAACATTTTCTTCAACTCAGGGAAGTCAGACAACAATGTTCAGAGAAGCTTCAGTAAGAAAATCAACCTGAAACTGTGAAAGTGACAAAAATAGGATTTTGAAAAGTGATGTGTGTGTGTGTGTGGAAAATATGCTCTTGAGTGGAGCGGCTTGGATGGTTTGTGTTTGACTCTTTGTAGTTTTCAGAGCTTCACACAGTATTTTGTGGTGATGCTTCCAGTGGTTCTATAAATTAGAGGTGTTGCCGCCACCACACTGATTGTGTAGTTTTGACTGTTTAAACCCAGAGACGTTGCACACAAGTGAAAATGAGCCTGTTTTTTGACACATTTCGTTTGTTCACTTATTTACCATCACTAACAGGGGTTTGATGGCTTGTTATCTCAATGACCAAACATTCATGTCACAGATGTCATAACTTTAAGCAAACACTAAGTTTAGTTTGCAGTTTGCTTAGTTTTCTTCCCCTCTCTTCTGCCACTCTATGTGGTCTGCTTGATTATTCCACATGTTGCATGCATGCTTTTTACGTGTTACAGTACCACTTGCCACCATTGTTTTTTTTGAGCGACTTAAAATGCAAGTGCAGCAGATTTAAATTGCTTTGAGAAATTGATAAACATGTTTAATTAATAAGTAACTTCAGCTTCACTTTCTCCCTCAAGTCACAGCTGCTTCTCTGCTTCACACTCGGGAGTTTGAGTTTCATCCTTTTAAACACCATAACAATCCTTTTTCTAAAAGTCTGTCACTCCTTTTTCTTTTTTTCCTCTGTCTGTCCTGTCTTTGTCCACTCTTACAATCTTTCTCCTCCTCGCACACACTCATACACACTTCGTCCTGCCCTCTCTCCTTTTGCCTCTGACTCTCTTTGTGGCAGTGGGCGGGCTTGTAGCTGGCAAACGTTACAGCCTGGCACAGTGTGTGTGTGTCTCTGTGTGTGTGCGTCTGCTGTCTGTTGCACAGCTCTGCCAGTCCACCAGTCTCAAGTACCAGCTGGGCACCCAAACTCACAACCAAAATAAACTGGCCGCAATATCAATGAGCCCATGGGCTGAAGCGTGTGTGCAGAAGTGTGTTTGCTTGTGTTTGTGCATGTGTGCATATGTACGTTTCTATTCGTGTGCGTGTGTGGTGCTGGTCGGACACCCTGCTTATTAAGTCTCATTGAACCGAGTGGTGAAACAAACACAGTCCTTCCTCAGATGAATGCCTGAGATGTTCGCCTGTCTCAACTTTGTATTACACTGAGGCCCTCCCTGCTAGGATTAAAGACTAAAACAATTACAAAGCCTTATTTGCAATTTAAATTCTCCTAAATGCAGACTTAATCCCCATTTTCCAAAGGCAGCAACACTGAGAGGCAGAATAAATGTGTGAGAGAGATCCAGTTCAAGTCTCTGTCAGGGTTTCTGTTGCTAAAATAACACTTATAAGTTATAGGGGGGGGGGATAATGAATGTGCTTTGAGCTGGTTGAGTTATATTTGGAGAACAGTTTGTTTCTGTTAAAAGCTTGTCTTGGTAATGACGGGATAAATGCATCAGAATCAGCAGGGGAGTCGCTGATTTTCACACCGCTTGTGCAGAGAGACGCATTCACATCCTCGGGAATATTTGCATTTTCTTTTATTTGCATGCGTGTGTATTTACATATTCACATATGTGTGCGTTAGGGTGCGCAAGTGTCCTGATGGCGGGGGCCGCAGTGTGCGTGCTTTACTGCTGCCCAGGGTATATTTACAGACAGTGACTTTAATGCAGTGTAATGATTATTTTTATTCCAGGTACTTCGGCAGCCCGTTCGCTCTGAGTGGAATGAGTCCCCATTGGCCCACTGATTACCTCTGTGGCTGCTGCCACACCTGGCTCCTTCAGCTCTCGTCTCTCTCCACCATTACACCTTCAGAATCGTCCCCCTTTTATTACTACACCTTCATCTCAGTAGACCTTACCCATCGTCTACATTCAACAGTGGGCTACACCTTCATTTTCTTTGGTCTCCTTCTCTGCTACGATCATCTCATCATCTCCTCCTTCCTTTCCTTTCCTAAATCATTTCACCTTTAAGTTAGCGCTATGATTTCAGCCTGCTGGCTGTATCTACGTCTGCACCTTCATAGCTTTTCTTTTGCTCCTCCTGCTTTAACACCTTAAAACATGAAAACATGCTCTTTTACTACAAGTCTGTGTAGTTGTCTGCAGAGGAGTGCATAGATGTTGGCCAATATACTTCTATGTATGTGTATCGGATGGCAGTGTCATATATCAAACCAAAATGCACATAAAACAAAAACAAAACAATAGATTTAAAAATAATTTAAATTAATTCAGGGGTTTTGCATGTTCCTCTGTTACCCTGAAAACTTGTTGGTGAAGTGTCTTTTGATAAACACTTACTGTACCACTTTCCTACTTAACTTACGTCCCTCCTTTCTTCTTTGAACCCTCTATATTTGTCCACCATCGGGCTTTTGTCTTCTTGGTTAAAAAAGTGACTATCACAAGATGAAACACTGCTATACTTTTGATTACTTTGGGGATAATAAAGGGCATTAGAACAGAAGAGCATGTAAATGGATTATTATGTGTTTAAAGGGAAGATGAACGGCCCACAATTCCTTTGTTTCCCTCCTCGTCTGAACGTTTCAAGTTAATATCATGTTTATTTTTTTATCTTCCTCTCCTGCTTTCCATTTTACTGAGTCTTTCTCACGGCTCTCACCTTGAGTTTGGTTGTACACCACTGTTCTTAAGAAAGAGAAAAGCAGCTTACCCAAACTGCTTTAGCAGTTAACATAACATTACCTTTGGACCACTTCTAATGGTAGCTAGATTTTGAGCTTGCACTCCCACATTGAGCACAAGTTGAAAGTTTGAGTTTTAGGCTTCATTTGGAAGGAGTAGTGTGTTAATGTTTCATGGAGCTATTTTAGATTTTTAGATTTAAAATCTCACTCCTTCCACCTCACACATTTACACACTGATGTTAACTGTCGTTACAAAGCACATCTTTGTCAGCTTTTCACTGACACACTGAAAAACGCTCAGTGTTATGACTTTAATTGATTGTTAGCTCAAAAGTGAGGTAAAAAAAAATTGTGTCTCTTTCCACGAGCTAGTCCTCTACACACCTACACAGCCAGTGGCCAGTCACAGCACTTGAATGAATGTACAAATATATAACTCACGTAGCTTTGAGTGTCCATATTAGCCTGTGCTCGCTATTTTAAACCTGCGTTGTTGAGAACCTGCTAATGGCTCCGCATCAGATTATGGTTAGTTGTCGCTGAACAATGTTATACCAAAAATGAGATAAGAATGGGATGAAGTCGCTGTCGTTGTGTATTTATACTGCACATTATTAATCTATAGTACAAAGACAGGGATCAACACATATCGGTATATTAACATGAAGTTTGTTATTAAAACTGATTTTTGGAAAGAAAATGTGTTACTGAGAAGATGTTTCTGTCCCTACTGATGATCATGTTTCTTTCTAGACCACAGTTACAGTTACTTAGTTACTTTTGCAGAGTAAAGACAGTAGAGCTGACAATAGAAGTGTTTATATATTAATGTATGTGTGTGTGTGTGTGTGTGTGTGTGTGCGCATGTGACTGTTTGATGTTTTTCCCCTGAATGAGCTGCACTGCAGCTATTAGCCAGCCTTAAGGTCAGCAGGGTCAGAGGCTGCCCCTGCTGCTGTTTAGGGTTTATTTTTCCGAGAGAAAATCTAACAATCCGCATCATGTACTTAGTAACAACAAGTGCAATGTGTGAACTTCCAACCTCGACTCTGCTGTCTGGATGTAAGCCTTCAGATCAGGTATTTATAGCTCTCATTATTAAGTTCAGTGGATAAATAGGGCAGCACATCTGTTTTGTTACTGACTGAATGTTTGGACTTATTTAAGCTTCAGTGTGCGTTCATATATGTATGTGTGTATCCATAAAAAAATCCAAGGACCAAAAGTTGTGCGTGCGCACATGCTCACATACTGGACATGTGTTCCTCTTATGTGTCCCGTCTGCGCTGTCTGATCTGTTTTTACCACATCAGATCTTTTTTGTAAAAAAAGTGGCATTTGGAACAGAGAGATCCACAACACCGCACTCTGTTGCGCTCTGAAAAGGTCAGCTTTCACTGAAGGAGTGTGTGCCACCAGCCGACGCTCTGCGAGTGCGAGAGAGAAGAGAGAGAGGTTTCTTGTGGACAGTTGGACCGGCTCGGTTTGGTTGGATATAGATTCCTGCTTTGTGTTGCAGTTCAATTCAGTTTTATTCATATATAGCTTTAGCTATCTTAGGGCACTTTTTCATATAGAGCAGGTCTAGACCGACTCTTTATATTTACAGAGACCCAACAATTCCCACCATTATCAAGCACTAGGCAACAATGGCGAAGAAAACTCCCTTTTAACAGGCATAACCAGGCTCTGGGTGGGCGGTCATCTGCCTCGACCGACCGTGTTGACTTGGTTTGAACACCGGCCTGAGTTTCTCCCTCTCTGTAAGAAAAGCCGTGCTGTGCTGAACTGAGCTGCTCTCTTCTGTGCTGAATTGTTCTGCTGGATGCTGTAATCTCTTCAGTGCATGGCCAGATTACTGTCTGCTCCATATTGTCTGGTGGCGGGCTGCAGGATGGAGAGATGGCAGGAGGAGGGGAGAGAGGGAGGCTCTGATTTGCTGCTACATAAGGAAGATTACCTTTTTATTAATGTATCCATCTGGACGTTTGCTATATTTGGTTGTTTGTCCAGTCTGTTTATTTGTGTTTAAACCTTATGAGATTTCAATCTAGATAAATCAACGCTGAGATGAGACATATGTGTCAAAGAGTTGTCAATCAAATGACTAAATCACATGTAACATAATTATGATTAGACTGTATTAAAATATGTGTAGAATTCCCTTTATGACTAATACTGTAAATTCACTGAGCTATTTATTCAGAACATGAAATTCTTTTTTTCTATTGAATAATTTTCAGTAAAGAAAAATAAAGAAATTTGAGTATTCATTGTGCCCCCCNCCCCCCCCCCCCCGCCACCACCGCCCCCACCCTTCCACGCGTCTTCCTCTCCATCTCTTTCTGTCTCCTGTGCACTCCATGCAGAAATGATTTCCATTCCTGCTGAATTAATGAGGTTCTGCTGAACTGAGAAAAGGCAAGGGGAGTGTGTACACACACACACATGCACACACACACACACACACACACACACACACACACACACACACACACACACACACACACACACATTCTCACAGGCACGTATCTACTATAGCCAAAGTCCGTGTTCCCACTCACACATGCGCACAGCGATTCACTAAAGCTTGGCCACTTTCTGCCATTTCAAAGCACAAACAATATTTAGTTTTAAAGTAAATGTGATGAAATGCAGACAGAGATAAAGAGTTGGACAACAATCACAAATGAAGCCTAATCTGAGGCCCAACAAAATCTACATGCAACTGGTATATTTTCAAGTGCTGGTTTTATAGTACACACACACACACACACACACATATGAACATAACACATATGCTACACACAAACATGCAGCCTCATGACTCGGGCCCCATAGCTGGGCCCAGTCACCATGGCAACACACTACTGTGAGTATTAAACACTACAGTGGTTTGAGACTGTTGGAGGTTGTTAAACACCCCCAACCCCTACCCCATCCTCTCTCTCTCTCTCTCTCTCTCTCTCACACTCACACTCTCTCACACACACACACACACACACACACATAAATGTCAGTGCAGGTTTCTCCCTTGTCATTCCACGACAGTCTCTGTCTCTGCTTGGACTGAAGTCAAGACTTTGTTCCTGGTGCTCATTTTCATTAACTAATGGCCTCACACACAACACTCAGGTGAACAGCCAAACAGAGACAAAGCTGTCTCCCCAACCAGAGGCCTGATGAGCTGACGGGTGGCTCAGGTCTGGTTCATGCATTGTAAACACAGACAGTAGAAACGCACGTGAAGGAGCACGCCATCAAAAGGATGTAATTGCGGTGCAAGCGGCTGTTGTTGTGTGCCAGCTTGTGCGCCACTTGAAAGCTCCGTCAAGGATTGGCTGAACAAAGAGGTGCAGAAAGTATCTGCTGATTCTGCTGAGGTTCTTCCTTGTGGAGCGGATTTTTCCTAAAGCACGACTAATGTGTGGCGTTTTCAGGTGTGCAGTCTTCGTGGGGGAGTACAAAAAGCATGAACGCAGAGGCACACAGACCACTTCTGGTCATATGTGAAACCTGTGAGATAGTCTTTAAATAACCCTGACTGTATGCAAACTGAGCTTTCTTTCTTCCACACATATTGGTTTCCTTCCTTTGTTTTTTTCTGTCTTCCTTGCTTGCTTTCTTCATTAAATGCACATGATCATGCACATTCAGCCGCGCACACAAAAAAATGCAGCCTCTCTCCTTCTCCCCGCTCTCTCTGCTGTCTCAGTGTTTTTCTTTCCCATTCATCATCACTGAAGCAAAGGAACCGATTCCAATTTCATGTGTTTTCATTCCATTCCTCTATTTGCTTATTTCTTCATCCCCCTGCCTCTATTTTGATCTCAGGCAACCAGTCAGCAGTCAATAATCTGTTAAATAGCATTGATCGCAACCATTTAGTTTCCTGGCCAGCTACTTAGGTTGTAAAGCTGATCAATGGCTTTGAATGGGAACCACCTAGATAGCGGATTGACTGCTGGGACGCGCACTGCAATCATATCATTTGTCTTCATTTGCTGTTCAATTATTTGTTGTAATGGCTGCTGTCAAAAACAGCCCCATGCTGGCCCACAATGGCACACGGAGCCCTAAAACTGTAGAGTACACGCTGCGCCGGCGTGACCGACTCTGCCCCCCCCCACCCCCACCCCCCTAGCCTCTCTCACTGCTGCTGTCTGACAGCAGAGGAAAGACATTATATAGTAAAAAGCACGAGAGGAACAGTATCACATGTCAAAATGAGTATAGGGGTGTGTTCCTGTGTGTGTATGGGGGGGGTGCGACTGACTTGTGAGTGCATGCAGATGTTGCTCGTGCCTGGATGTGTCGATGAGGTCTGACCCAGACTGGACTTCCTCTGCCCAAGAGCCCCTTCCTGAAATCATCAATCACTTCTTGTAGGACACGGACGTGGCTGCGTGTGTCCACGTGTGTCCACGTGTATATACATTTATGTGTGTGTGTGACTTCAGCGTGTCTGTGTGTATTTTCGGCTTGCTTTGAGTTTAATGTAAGGTTGCAACATTTTTTTATTATTGATAAGTGAGACTCATTTTTTGTTGGAGAAATCTGGGAATGTGCTGGTGTTTATTTTGAATATTAAGAAGAGGTTAAGATATAAAATACAATTTATTCTTTTCTTTAATCATTTTGAGGGACTCTGGTGCATAATCAGTGGCACATTTGCATTTTCTCCAAGTGTTTCTCTTCATTTTCTATCACTCATTTTTCTGAGCTGTGACGGTGCAAAAAGACAATTTTTACAGTGAACTACAGTGGTCAGCATCCTTCTGCAGCAGGAACCACAGCAACATTTGGATGCATTTAAGTAAAATATGCGTGAAAATCTGGTTAAAATGACCCGCTTTTCTTAAGAAATCTGGATATTTTGGGGTTAAAATAGTTTTATTGTGGCACTATAGTGGGGACGTCGCACTCTCATTCAGATCTACCCACTTTGGCTCATCTGGCACCAACTTCCCTCCAACTGTACCTCCCTCTTTAAATCTCCCTGACTCCTTTCTTCTCCTCCTTCTGCCTCCCCTGGTTTTATTGGAGAAGGAGTGTCCCCCTCCCCCTGCTTGTTTGAAGTGGCCTGCTCATATATCACAGCCTTTCCTCGCAGGATATCCTGCCTCTTCCTGCCTCTCCATCCCCCCCCCCTTCTGGAGGAGGGGAATACCTGTTAACTCTATTTCTTTTCCACACTTTAACACTCTTCCCATGTACCCAGGGGACATGCTCCCACACTCACCAGCACAGAGGAGCTCAGCTTCACGTGATTCAGAGTTCGTTTGAATGTTTCATTAATGGAATAGTCAAATTAGACAACAGAGGTGATATTGACTGAATCACTTTTTACAGATACCTCGTAAATTCCTTGTAAATGTAATTCTCACATGTGTCCTAAACGGCACACTGTAAAAAAAAAAAAAAAAAGTGATTTTTTTCCCATACTTTTGACTTTGTTCCTACTTTCAGGCTTGATGTGGAATTTAGCATTTATACATAACTTGAGACTTGTGTCTCAGGACTTGAGATGAAAGGAGAGAAAGCAGTACTCTGATTATAGAAACTGTGGTGGACACAGATTGACTAGTTTATCTTATTTGCATTAAGATCATAATTGCAGTTTAACTTGGGGCTGAGATGCTCATGTGATCCTGCACACATACCACAATGTTAACAGTTTAATCCAGTGCAAAGTTGTTTGAAAAAACAGCATCATGGCCTGTGGTTGTTAGAAGATAAAACTTTTTTTGTTTCTTTTTTTGTTGTTGTTTGGAGCGACAATGATTCTGCCTTTATGTGAATTAACAGCACTTTCATGATAACGCTCTGTAAATTCATCAGTGCAAAAAAGAATTAACACCAATAGAGTCCCTTCAACACTTTATTCCAAACACTAACTTGACTATCAGACAGGGGAAGTTATATCTTCTCCATATAAACAGCATCAGCCATTTTGTTCAAATGCATAAAACAACTGACGTTTACGTTTACCAGAGAAGCAGCCTCTTAGTGGCCATTCAAGTAATGACTGTTGTCTCTCAGAAACAAAAGTGGAAGTAATCATTGATGTAGAACCACAAAACCACAAAAGTAGTCACGGTCATGGTTGGATGTTGGGCACACAAAATGTGTGATTTTGATATGGTAGGCTGCTGTTCACACCCAGTTTCTTATTGCAGTTAAAGTTGGTCTCTTTTAACCATGACCATAATGTTTCCCTAACCGTAACCAAGTTGTTTTAGTTGCCTAAAGGTAACCGTACCTGAACTGTAGCAGTGCAAGATTAGAAAACGCTTACACAGGTTGTTTTGGAAGGCAATGTCAAACTAACACATTTTGTCATTTAGTCTGGAGGACTGGTTGGTTACTGTTAACCATGTAAACAGCCTAATCAAACTATTACTATTACTATCGCTTGTAGTGATGGACAGAGAATTATCACCTGAATCTGAAGCTCCACTCAGCTTTACGGAGGTTTGTAATGAGTTTCAGCTCATTGTTTATCTGTCTGATCCACGACTTGTGTTTACAGCTACTGTTTTGGTTCACTCTCACGTTCTCAAAGCATAGTTTTTGTCCGCAAACAAGCCGCTGTTTTCAGTGGAAAAGCTCTAAAAACCCCACTATACAACCACCTGCTCAGCATCAAACAGCAGACAGACACAGTTAGCAGCTAGCTGGTGAACATAGTGGAGCATTTAGCGGCTAAAGAGCCAGATATTTCCCTCAGGAGTTGGTGGAGACCAAAAACAGAGCTAGAAACGAGTGAAAATTGCAGGTAGATGTAGCCTACATGTATAGGCACCACACTGCAAATGCTAACATGGCATGACTATCAAACTAGTTGGAAAGAGTAGGTTTAACTGGAGAACATTAACATTAAAAGAAATGTTTTCTTGGTTTTCTAGGGAGCAGAAATCAATATTACATCATTATATTTATGGATGAATTAGCCATGCTAGCACAGATCCTGCACGCTCCATTTAGGAGTCATGAATGACCAGACAATGCAATCCATGTAATCAACAGGAGCCAGCTTCATCTGAAAAACTCACAGCAACAATGCACATTCATTCACTCATTTTGCCCTTCATGTTTAATCTCTACGACACTGCTGATGAGATTTGAACAAAACTTGAGGGCATGGTACATTTCACCATAGCATTTTCATTATTACACTAGTTGGCCCGGGGGGGGGGTGTCAGAACATGAATGTGACGGGAAGGATTCAGTACTGATTGGTCATGTGGGGGACTGTGTCATTTCCTACAAATTTCATACAAAACAAATTTCATCATTACATGAATACGAGGGCGTACTTCAACAGTTTCCTGTTTGGTTCATTATATTTGCCTCAGACGCTCTGCCACCAGGATTACCCCACTGTCCTTCATCACTCCCTCTCATAACACAGTTTATTTGACTCTTATTCGTCCTTAATATCTTTCCTTTATGAGATTCATTATTCACTTCCTCCTTTTCATACTCCTTTAATTCAGCCCTCTCTCTCTCGGCTTTTCTTTCTTTCACTGACTTTCTCTCCTTTTTTTCCCCCCTACTCCTTGTTTTTCTCTCTCCATGCCCTTGTTGTCATTTGGCTACTTCCCCCAGCTCTGACACCCCCCACCCCCACCCCCCGTCCTCCTCTCTTTTCTCTCTCTCCCCTCCCTCAGGCTCTCTTCATTTGCTATCTTACATTTTCTCTCCCCATCTCTTTCTCTCTCCACCCTTGTGCCCTTTTACTCCTCCACCCACCCATCCTCTCTTCCTCTCCATCCATCCCTCTCTCTCTCTTTCTCTCTCACTGTCTCTCTCTCTTCGGCTGAGGACAAGGAGGTGAAAGCCAAGCGGATTACAGTGGCAGCTTAATCTGGCTGACCCACCAAGGGATTGCTCTCTACTTTGCTGTGAGGCTGCAGAGCTGGAGGGCAGCGGGGCTGGGTGGGTGGGTGTGGTGAGGGGAGGGGAGAGAGGGGGAGCAGGGGGGACGAATGGGAAGGAGACCAGGGTGTAGGGGGGTTGGGGTTCGGGGAGCAGAAAAGGAGGGAAGGGAAGGAGAGGAGGAAGAGGGAGGAGGATGGGAACGGAGAATTTGGAGAATTTTTCCTGTTTGTCTCGGGCTGAGCTGAAATGCTCTCCAGGACAGGACTGTTTGTACACACATACACACGTACATGCATTTGTGTGTGTGTGGGTGTGGGTGTGGGTGTGACTGTGTGGTGCCAGAGGTGGGGGAAGGGCTTTGCTTGTTATTAAGAGATGGAATATTAATGCTACTTTGCCTTTAATTTCTTTCCATCTGTCATCAAGTTGTCCTCTGTGCGTGTGCCTGTCTTAGTCTATGAATAGAAACTCTACAGATATTAACAGACAATTAGTCTGTTCTGTATTTCAAAGACAAAATACAGAAACGTCCTTGGTTTGATTTTTCATTTTCTTTATTCTGAAAACATCAAAATCTCATTTTACTCCATCTTGTCAAAGTCATTCAAACTCACGCGGCCTCGCCAAATGTATCAGTTCAACGAGCACTGCACCAGCTCTCCGTCGGCTGCAGGTCATTTGTGTTTTGTTATTTATTGCTATTTTTAATCTCTTGAAATTTGAACATGAAGAGCAAGGATAATGCGGCAATTAACAGTAGGGGTGCACACAAGGGCTTTGGTTTAGTTTCAGTTGGGGGGGGCACATGAAGTCAGAGGTTCTTCAAAAAAAACCATAAAGATGTGAATGCTGTTTCCCATGTTAATATATTTACATAGATGTAGAAAATAGCACATTATTATTAAATTGCTTATCAGGCTTTCCAAATGAATGGGCTAGTAAAATGGTCTAGTAGACAGTAAAATAAATAGAAATGTAAATTGTACTTAAAAACATATCTTAAGATCTCACTAAGATGGTTAATTCAAGCCTCTTTTTTAGGAGTATATAAGTAGTATAAATAAAATATAGATTAAATGATGTGTTTGCAGATGTTTTGTAGCCCTGAGTAGTGCCTGCAGTCTACCATTCAGGCTGCACCTCCACCAATCATAGGCTAGGGCAGTAGAGTTAGAGGCAAAGAAAGTCCGCAAATCACTCGCTGCTGTTCATAAAGTGTAATTGCTGTGAGCGTATGATAATAATTAAAGGCCACTAAGATTAGCATACAACATTTTTATCAGCTCATCTCTTCTCTCACCTGGACTTTGGCAGCTGGACAGTATGAAGACATTGTTTAGAGAGATTTTAGTGAGTAAACCAAACTGAAGCTATAAAAGAGGGGTAGACAAAAACAGGGTTTTGAAACGTGAGGGGGACACTTTCCCCCCCAGCGGAAATTACGCTGCACACATGCAGAATCCCACCAGTTTCAAACGCTCACACTCCTGCGTGTAAATACCCGCTGGGTCCACTTAGGAGCCACCTTTTCAAATTAAAAATGAAGTACTTTTACTACTTATTTCATTTTTACTGTTGACAGGGCAGTTGTGCTAAAAAATTTTTTAGGATGGCCTCCAGGCTTTTCCCTCATATAGGCTTTTTACTCTAATAGAAGCTAATTTTGTTGCGGCACTTCATTGACTGTGAGCGAAATGTAATGTTCCAGTCAAGAGGTTCAGCCTTGAACAAACAGGATGTTACACAGTGTGAACACAGTTTAGATATTAAGTGCCTTAACCTGTGCATCAAGTGGCAGCAGAGTAGAATCGCCCAGCTAAAAGAAAGTTGGACGCCAGCCTTGAGCTTGAATAAGGAAACGACTCTGACTATGTTGTGCTGTTTAAATGTCCTAAATGGCTTGTTGTACAGTGCTGAACGCAGCACGGGGGTCTGAGGCAGGCTGTGTCTGCGGCTCTGTTTGCCTCTACAATGCCTTTCATGTCCCTCATATCAGCGTTCCTTTCATCAGTCCACCCCCGCTGTGTCGTTTCGGAGGAGGGGTCCAGTCTGCGAGCCGGATTAGCTTCCAACTGGTGCTTGTCCAGATTCAGATTCTGAAGGGGGGCTTAACCAACCTCGCCTCAGAAAAGACGAGAGGAAGGAACAGGAGGGAGGGAGGGGAGGAGGGAAGAGGAAAAGAGCTCCTGTGGGGTTGACGCTCCTCTTCAGTTGTTTACCTTGCAATTAATGTGCTGGATTGTCCTTTGAAAAGGAAGAAAAAGTCAAGTGTGTAGACTGCAGAGCAATAGGCCACCACTGATACAGATATAGGAGCTGGCGGGGTTCATTATACACTAGGGAGGGCACCTGCTCTATTGGAATAGTTGTGAATCTACACACACACTGCACAGCATTAAAATGTGCAAAAGCAAACCCCCCCATACTGCGAGTGTCATGGTCAGGGCACAGACGATGGCATCGACCAATCAGCAACAGATGCCCCCTGGAGATAAATGATCTAGACTGCGAATGTGTGTGCATGTGTGTGTGTCGTTCAGTGGCAGAGTGGTCAAACCAGGCCCTCCGAGCTGCTGTCATCGTCATGCCACCCTGTGACATGGCTGCCTGGGGACCTTATTTTAGGCCACACCAGGTGCAACTGTTTTGGGCTGGTTACATGATCTTGGATGAATGTGTGTGTGTGTGTGTGTGTGTGTGTGTGTGTGTGTGTGTGTGTGTGTGGGCATATAAAGAGCTGTGATTGTGTGCTGGGTCAGGCCCGTGTGTGTCTGCGTGCTGGAGTCCAGCAAAGGTCAGAGATTGGGTGGAGGTGCCAGGAATAGGGGTGTGAGATGCCTGGGTGTCTACAGGGCCATGTGAGGCACACAAATACTCACATAAACACACACACATGCATGCGAGGCCTTCAAAACAGAAGACACGGCAGAACAAAAGCTGGTCAAAGTGGGGCAGTTTTCTCTCCCTCCCTCTACAATCTCCTCCTCCTCCTCCTCCGTGTCCCTCACGTCTATCCCCAGCACTGTTTTCCTCTCTCCTCCCTCCTCCTCCCCTCCCCTTCATTTTTCTCTCCACTCCTTTCCTCTGCTCTCCTCTCCTCTCCTCTCTCACGTAAACACGATGCTGCTTTCTGGATCTGGGATGCCTGAGGGACAGAGCACAGACAGGAGCCCCGTCACCATGACAACAGCTTCTCCGAGCTGCCTGACACCCAGACGCCATTGGCTGAGGGCTGTTGGGGGAGGGGGAAGTGGAGAGAGAAAGAGAGAGAGAGAGAGAGAAAGAAGAGTGAGAGAGAGAGAAGCAGGACTAAGTTAAGCAAGGGGTAGAAAGAGAAAAGGGGGTGTAAGCGGGGGAGCGGAATAGAGAAAAAGGAGATAACGAAGGCTAACGACCACATTTCTCCTCATGGAGCTGTGCGGCCTGTTCATGTGCAGGTTTGCGATAAAGAGGGAGAAAGCACAGGAAGAGGGGAGAAGGAGGTGGAGGAGAGGGCAGAGAGGAGAGGTGAGAGAGGTTGGAGGAGCAGAAGGCCAATGTGTGTTAAAGGGTGTGGAAGCATGAGTGTACATTATCTTCTCAGGGTTGTATAATCTAGCTGCTGTTCCAGGTTTGTGTGTAAATGTGTGCACACGTGTCATGTCATGTCTCATGAGTCACTGTCCTACCTTGCAGTTCATGTTAGTGTATTTTTAACACTGATCTCATATCATATTAAAATGGCTTGTAACTTGACACACACAATACTCCTTCCCTTAAGACCACGTTGAACTCTAGTAGAAGTTCATGTTTTGCGGCTGCCTGGTCATGACATAAGTGCAAATATTGTTGAGTAGTTTCTTTATCATTTACTACCATACAATATTAATAGGGAACAGTGGGAAAAAAGTTGTTTGTCTCTAGATTTACTCTCATTGGTTAGCAAAACATGTCTAAACAAGACTAAGAGTCTACAGCCATGCTAGCGGCTCTGCACAGCGGTGCTTTGAGCTAAATGCTAACGTCAGCATGCAAACATGCTCACAATGACAATGCTAACATGATAATTAGCACTAAACACAAAGTACAGCTGAGGCTGAGGGGAATGTCATAAGTTTTGCAGATATTTAGTCATAAACCAAAGACAAATTAAAATTTTGACCTGACGATAGCGATGGATGAAAGGTTAAGCAATCACCAAAGTGATTACTATTCATCCTGTGAGGAACATGAATGTCTGTACCAAATGTCAAGACATTTCACTAAAAAACAAACATGTCAACCAGCTTGTGGGGCCAGAGGTAAAGACAAGGGATCACCAAAGTCAGCAGGCTTAATAATATGGGGACCACTCAATGTCTGTACAAAATGTCATCCAATAGTTGAGATATTTCAGTCTGGACCAAAGTGGTGGAATGATCAACTAACATTGCCATCCCTGGAGCCATGAAGCTAGTGTGGCTAAAAATTTGACATGAACTTCTGCTGGAGCAGAGATGCTGCAGACTCAGTATGCAGATGAGAAACAGAAATAGTAAGTCGAGTAAAAACTTGTTAATTATTTTTTGGTAGAATTCACTTTGTTCATTTATGCGCTAAGGGTTTCTTTTTGTGGATCACAGGAGCAAATGATGAAGACGACTGAACATATTTGGACTAATGTCACGGGCAGAAAACCCAACTTTCTACCAACATCACTTAAAAGCACGGAGAGTGAGCAGATTTCCACTGACGTCACTTACCCAGCATGCCTTTCTGGTTGAAGTCGTGTTAATCAGTGAAATAACCTGATGTTGTGTTTGGTTGTAGTACAAACCTGCTCCCTGCCCTCCAAAGCACATGATTGCCTTTACAGCCTAAACGTAGCATGCAGCCTTGTGGGGCTGAGCATCCTGCACAGACATGACAGCTTCACAAAATTAAAACTAAATCTCAGCTAAAGGCTTGTCATGGTGCCAGTCTTGACTTTGATCCTGAATGGACTTCCTGATATACATATTTGTTGAAAGTACATGGCTACATGTTCTTGACGAATTTGAGTCTGGGTTTGTGAAATGCTTCAGTTCAGACTGTTATCTCTGTGGATGGGTAGCTCCCTCAGTCAGAGAAGGAGAAAGATACAAAGACAGACAAAAGAGAAAGTGATAGGAAAGTTTTATAAAGACAGATGAACACATAGAAGTACGAGAAGAAGACAGAATCTAGGACAGAGAACGAGTATAATCTTCAAGATCTTCTCCCACAGAAACCAAACAATAGAAAACAATAATATAAAATATAAAATACAGATAAAATGTTTTGCTTAAGAGGCTACTGGACTATCGAGCTAACTCCCAACATATTAATAATGAAATACAATCTGGCACTTTGCTCTAATTTGTACTCGAAGGACACACAACAGCCGCCAATGTTTTTATTTCTTGCTGGTGCGATTTGATGGTAAAAGCATCAAAGTTTCAGAAGCCTCGGTTCCGACTGAGAGCGAGCGGGCCGCTGATGTGGCTTAAATATTTTCCAGTGTTTGCATTACTGTACCTGCAGAAAGGCTGTGAAATGCAATGCACCATGTTTATGTGTAGCTTGGCAGCCTGCCGGCACTGCTCGGAGGGGAAACAGCAAATGAAAAGTGTGTGTGTTTTGGAGCAGAGAGAGAGGGGATGGAGTGTGTGTGTGTGTTTGTGTGTGTGTGTGTGTGTTTGTGTGTGTGTGTGTGTGTGTGTGTGTGTGTGTGTGTGTTTGTGTTTGTGTAGCTCCATGTGTACTGGGTCTTCCTGCCGTTCTGTGATCACTGGCATATTTAAACTAATCATTGAAGAGGGGGAGCATGTGTCTCCATGAATATGATCTTGGGTGCTGCATGCTGTTTGTGTGTGTGTCTCTGACTCTGTGTGTGTGTGTGTCTGTGTGTGTGTGTGTGTGTGTGTGTGTGTAACCACAACTCACACAGGGGGCATAAATGTCTCAGGCTGTGCTTGCACACGTGTTGGTGTAGCCATTTGCAAGAGACTCTCTCTCTCTCACACACACACATTCACACACACGCATGCTGAGAGAGAGAGCGATGAATTGAAGAGAAGAAGGGGAGAGCGGTGAACGAGAGGACGTTTCTAAATCAGAACCAGAAGTTGAGACAGAGTGACGGAGCAGAGGCTCATATAGGGGGGTCTTTGTGTGTATTTCCGGAGTGTGTGTGTGTTGCAGCACTGCATAGCCTGATCTGGTGTGTCCGTCTGTTGGGGTGTGGAGGTGAGGAGGTGGGGCAAAGAGGGATGTGGTGCGTTCAGCGTATGAGAGAAAATAGCCCCCCTCTTCCTGCAAACAGGAGTGAACAGTAAGCATGTTTTACCTCGGCTATTAATCCTTCCTACTGACTGGAGACCCCCGACCAAACAAAAAGGACGGAGGTGTCTTCTTTCTCTTTCTTTGAATCTCTCCATTTCCTTTTTCTTCTTCTCTCTGTTTCTCCCTGCTTCTCTTTTATTTGCTCTGTTTCCCTCTGTCTTGTTCTCTTCTCTATGTTGCTATCTCTCCCAGCCTTTATCTTCCTCAGTCTGTGTGTGTGTGTGTGTGTGTGTGTGTGTGTGTGTGTGTGTGTGTGCCTGTCGTCCCCTCTCTGGTTCTCTCTCTGTGCGTGCCAGTGCTGTGCTATGCTGGCTGAGACTATGCTGGGGATATTTCTGTCAGCCTCTATTTATTTATTGATGGCGATGCTGGTGAGAGTTCGCCTGCCTACATGCGTGCTTGTGTTAAGCGAAAGTGAGGTGCACTCTGGAAATCTTTACCTTCTCGTCCCCTTATTCATCTTCTCCTCTTCATGACGCCTCCAGAGTAAATATTTGTCAACCTCCATCCTAATGACAGTGCGGGGCCGACCCAGGAAGTGTTGGCTCTTTGACCTCTGAATAGCCGGACAAGAACTAGCTTCTCTGTGCTCTCTGTCTTGTCTCTCGTGGAGGATGAAAGGCCAGTGTCACTGAAATGGAAGTTTAAATCATCCCTGAAAGAGCACCTCCCCGACGCCGCTGTCTCTGACAACAAGCTATGGCAAGCTATGAGCCAAGCTGCCTGGCAACCAAACTTGTTTGTGGAAGCAAGAATGCAAATAGAGCACATTAATGTCAGATCTCATTGTATGTCAGGCCCAGCTGAACTCTGGGAGCCTGTTGACTGGTGGTCCAGAGGTCAGCAGGTCCGACCAAGGCCGTTTATCTCCCAGTGTGTCTTCCAGCGACAGACAGGGGGAGGAGCTAGGGGAGGTGGGGTGGCAGGGAGGGAGTACAGGTATAGTTGTGAGGTTGCCGTATCATGGGTGAGTGACCCTCCATCTGTCATCCTCCTGTCATCATCCACCCATCGTTGGTGGCATGGTATCTACTACCTAATGCTGCATTCGGGCAATGCTCGACACAAGGGGTTAACGGGAGTCGTGCTGAAGATACCTGCAGCGTAGGTTTTGATGCATATGGCTAAGCGTTGGATTTCACCCATTGATCATGCCATTGCAACACAAGACGCCTAGTATTGTACTTGATTTGGCTTTATAATTTCATTTACTTTGTGATACAGAGGGACAGTGAGCTACGCACATTCTTATAGAACTGGAGTTACATCTGCGTAACTTATCGCTGCCGTAACCTGGTGCTGGTGTTAGATGCAAAAATGTTAAGGCAACAAATGTTTAGATGTAGTTACATTTTTGAGGAGGTCAGTTATGGCGTAGCCTACGACATAACGACACAACATAGACATTATTCCAAGATACTTACACAATTTCTATCACCATAATCACACCAAATGAAAGGAAAAGATGCCTAAATTAGCTATTTTTGACGCATTGCATACAGTATTTGCATTGGTCAATGTACAAGTTAACCCAGGTAGCTCAATTTGAATTAGCTGACTGGATTTGATTAGGAGACGAGACGTGGCTTACCACCTCTCTTAAACTATTTCCTGCGGGGAAACCCTGGACTAGGTTGACATAAATGTTTTTTTCCCACACGGCTGCTCATGTTCATGGTTTGTATGACATGACATGAACGTAGCATAAGTTGAAACATGAGTACTGACTGAACTGAAAGTGTTCATAGGTAAACTAAAGTAACAGCAATAACAGCCAAGCTCTTTTTTTTCCTTTTTCTCTGTCTTGCTCTCTCCATGTATTACTGAAAGCAGCAACCCCCCCCATCCCATTTTTTCCTTATCAGTTCCCTACAACGGTGCCAGCACTCCTTTCTTTTACACCTCCTCCTTATTTGGCCACTCTCTCCCTTCATTTTTTTCCCTCTCCATTATTTACTTTCTTTTTCTTTCTTCTTTTTTGACCTCTTTCCTTACTCCAAGAAAACTTCTACTCTAACATCTTTCTCTCTTTCTTTCTGCCTTTCTCCCTCAATTTTTCCCTCTCTCCTCAAAGTGCCCCAGGGCCCTCAGAGTTTCAGCAAGTCCCACAGACCGTCCATTGTCTTGGGAATGCAGTTTGCTGTCTCCCCTCACCTCCTCCTCCTCCTCCTCCTCCTGCTGTCTGGCAGGAGACAGGGTTAGGTGGTGTTTGGCTCCTGGGTCCTCAAGGCCTCTGGGTTTAAAGACTCGAACCTGACTAACCCCAGGACCTGGACCAGGACAGCTGATCAGGCTAAACTTGGCTTTAGACTTGGTGGAAATCTGAACACTGTTTAGAGAGGGCAGACGATGTTTGTCATGTCTCTCCGTCTGTCGTCACAAGCCTGTAAGTCTAGAGGTGCTCACCCTGATCGGCTTTGTACACTGGTTTGTTTATTTGATCATTAAGTGAATAAAAATGTTGGTGTGCACCGGTGTAAAGCAATGATTATTATGCTCAAAATCATAACGCAAAACATCACCAAACAGGAAAAGTTGCCCGGAAAACAGACATCAAGCTTCTTGAAAGTTTGCACAAATGTGTCACAGCTGCTAAATGTTCTTGCTAAAGGTTGTTGGGTTAACTGACTGCTTGATCCTCCTGTCTGAAGGGTGTTTGGTCTTCATGTGTAAGTAATTCTTGCCATGTATGCATTGGTATGACGGAAGAGATGATGCACAATGAGACACATGAGAATCCGTATCACTGAGAGTGTAAAAGCGAGTGTGAGTTTCTGTATTTATCAAAATCTCATCGTTTGTGACTTTTGAAGTGGAGGTGGTCCACATGGTGGTGCCTCTGGGATACGAAATGGAAATTGGAAGCGTGTCTGTATATGTGTGTGTGTGTGTGTGTGTGTGTGTGTGTGTGTGTGTCTCACACACCCAACCCCCCAATGTCTGGCACTCAGGAGGACTGCTCCTATGGGAATGCCTCTTCCTGCCTGGTCCGACACACACACACACACACACACACACACACACACACACACACACACACACACACACACACACACACACATACATAGACACACGTATACTCTAAAATAGAAATGGGGTGAGTGGATCAGACTGGCGTGAGATGGTTTTAAATGTCTGGTCTGTTTCTGTTGGTTGCTAAATACAAGTGTCAGACACACAGACAGAGAGTGGACGGGTGAGAATTAGATCTGAATGTCGAATGTGCAGGCGTGTGTCTATTGTTACAGTAGAACAGAATAAAATTCTGTCGTAGTCGTAGGGTGTGACTGGACTTTTTTTTCTCACAATTTCTCTTATTCTATCTCCCCAGCACAGTGTTTACTCAGCTCATTTTTGCTATTACCACATTATGCAGGATAATATATGGTAATTCTTTAACTGTTTCGAGCTAAAGACGCCTGACTTCAGCTTTGAGGTCCACCACGTTGCTTTAGGCACTATGGAGCGTGTACAGCCCGACTGTAACTCCCTGCCTGCTCTCTCTCTTTCCATTTTCTATGGTCACAGTATACGGTACCACCACTTCCATCTCCTTTTCATCTTGCACCTTCTCAGCTCTGCAGAAATAAAATCCAGTTGTGTGAGCATAACATGAGAAAAAAAGAGAGGGAGAGAGAGAGGGGGAAAGAAGTGAGATATGAAAGAATGCCAAAGAATAAGGAGGAGGTAGATATTGCTAACAAGGTTGCCAGAGACTCTTTTCATTTTTAATAGTCCCGTAGGAGGTCTGGCTGATAAAGTGTTATGTTATATTATTAAATCTTGGCAAAGTTTGAGCTGCAACAGATTCCAACAGTAGCAAGTGTGAAAGTGAGTCTGTAGGTTAGATAAACTGCAGCAAAATTAATGGACAGGATCTTTCAGCCTGTAAAGATACATCAGATTTTCTACAGAGGACATCTTTAAAAATACATTTCTTTTATATTTCAGAAATGAAAATAAACCATAAATAATCTGCAACTTTTTCACAAACACAAGTTTCTAATGTGCTAATCTCTTCCTCTGTTTAATACCATAGTAGCGATTCATCCGACGGCTCCTTTTTGCACAAACATCTATGAGGGGTCCTGTGTTCGTTGCAAACATACATGTGACCCAACATACATGAACAGGGGAAGTTGCGATTACATGTTCAGCGTCTTAACAGGCGTTCAGACCGTAAAACAGCTCTGTGTTAAAACAACATGTCAAGCCAGTGCAGCATTTTGCCGAGTGACGTAGCACTGTGGTCTGGCAAAAGTTGAACCAGGTTCCATCTTTTTGCAGGACAACCCTGCGCTGCCGAACCGGCCTCATTCAGGCCTAAAGTCGGTCTGAACGCAGCCTTAGACCCACTGGTCACCAGGATGCCCCCATCGTGACACATTTTGTGTTCACAGAGACATTAACCAAAGTGTCAATCTTAAAGATTTTCCTGTCAAAAATAGCAACTTAGTAGCGTTCATTATTCAGTGTATTTACATTGTGTCACCACTCCTCCTCCGTATGCTAGTTTCTGTTGGTGTTGGTGATGAAAACTCTGTCCTATGAAAACACGCTTGTTTTGGTGGACTAGAAAAATGTCAAACACTGATGATCCTCAGCAGTGACAAATAGAACTAGACTGAGTTCCAGTGTTTTTGTCCAATGCTTGTGTGCAGAATGCTTCTATTATTATTATTTCTTAAGGTGTTGCTAAGATCAATGAAACAATAATTTTGCAGATTACCATCCTCCTTTGATGATTTTTAATAATTGCCAAATCCCAATTCCTTTATTATTTCTTCATTCTTACACAGTCTTTCTAAAAATATTCCTTGATATGTAAAGTTCCTAATGCAGAATATGTAGCAACATACAGAATATATTTAGTAGAAAATTCATAAAGCGTGAGTGATATCTGCAGTCTAATGTAAACAGCTTGTAGGATGTAGGAACATAAATGTAGATGTCTGAACTTACTGCAAATAAGTATTTGCAGATATGCAAATGTCACTTGGTGTTGCTCACTAAAATGTCATTGTGTGTACTGCATGTATAGGCACACCTTTATGTGCTTGTGTTGTTTTCTGAGAGTGTGTCCATGGGCAAAGATCCTCTAATGCTGTTCTAATGCTGATGTTCAGTGCATTCCTGGATTTTTTTTTTTGGCGATGAATTGTTTATGATTTACATACCTTTTGTGGTACCATCTTTCCCTCAGCTTTTCCTAGAATTATATTCTACAAACCCCAGACGTGTAGTGCGGCTTTGAATCTGTTGATTTTCTGCTGTGGGTTTTTTTTTTTTTACATGTAGGTGGAAAGAGTAAAAAGTTGGTTTTGCTGAGGTTTTGCAGCTGAAAATAGTGAGCATCAATGCACATCATCACATACAGCTTCTTAACAGAAACAAAGTGTTTTAGCGTGCTCGGATGTGTTTATGTGTGCCATCACCTGTGAAGTGGCCTTTCAGGGGATGATCTACCTGCTTCGTCCTGATCTGCAGCGCTCTCTGACCTGCAGAGCTGAGCAGTGACTGAACCCCCGCTTGATACGGACTCCTCGTCTGGACTCAGTGAATGAGAGCTGTGGTAGCGTGACACCAGCCAGTTATTTCGGAGGACAGGAGGGAGATAGAGCATGATAAAATCATTTTCCTCCCTCCCGTCTCTCAGAAGACAATCGCTTACACACCTTTCATTCTTCTACAGTATTCTTCACATTAGGTTTTGTCTCCAAGCTCCAAGCATTCTGTTATTCCCTAATTAGCAGCATTAATAATCGTCAATTAGGCATATAGCTTTGAGTACACGTGGAAGTTGTGTGAGTGTGGACGAGCGTCATCATGATACCCAGTCCTCTGGTTCTCTGGTGGCTTTCCACCCAACACCAACTGCCTAATGAGGGAGTGAAAGGCCATGGGCAGAAGGGGTGGGGGCTCCATAACAGTGTGTGTCTGTGTGTGTGTGTGCGTGCGCGCTTGTGTTTGTGTGTGTGTGTGTAATTAAAGAGCAGTGCCAGCAGGGGGGACCTGTGTTAGAAAGGGTCACCAGAGCGAGCAGCAGGCCATCGCCAACCTTTGGTCATTATCCACCGACACCGCCAATAAAGGCTTCTGTGTGTGTGTGTGTGTGTGTGTGTGTGTGTGTGTGTGTGTGTGTGTGTGTGTGTGTGTGTCAGGAGGCCAGCTTCTTAATTACTTTACATCAATATGTGGTTTACTCAGTGTATGCATGTTTGTGTCACATTCGTTTTGCTTATAGTTTAGCACTAAAGCTCCAAGTAGGATTGAGTTAAACCCTTCCTACTAATGCCTTCTAGTCTCATCACTCTTGTCGCTGTACTAGGGCTGCAACTGAAGATTATTTTCTTTATGGATCAATATAGTGATTATTTTTTCCAGTCATCGATTAAACGTTTAGTCTGTAAACTTTCAGAAAATGGTGAGAAGTGCCCATCACAATTTCTCAAAGCCCAAAGCAACGTTTTTAATGTTAATGTTAATGTTTTGTACCAACTACAGTCTAAAATCCAAAGATATTTAGATGACATTTACGATGATATTTACGATGACTGAAGACAGCAAAAGCAGAAAGTCCTCACTAAACCTACCCTTAACCCTTTTGCTTGGTAAATAATTGATTATCCAAATAGTTGCTGGCTAATTGTTCCAGCTCCCAACCAGGGAGTCGGTCTGTAATCTGTGATGGATGTTTATAAGTGTATATATACTGTTCTCCTTTGATCGTCTGACTGCTCAGGTTTCTTCAGATTCCCAGGTTTTAGCAATGAGCTCTAACAGAGCATTCAATGTCATGATTTAAAATAAGTTGTAGTAAACCAGAATTATCCTTTAAACATGAATTCTCCATTGTGAAATCTGACTTTTCATCGTTCTTAAACAATTTCTCCGTGTTTCTGTTTGCTTGTTTTTATTTATTTATTTCGAGTTGTTTTGTCTGTCATGTGTTATGGATCCCTCCCTTCATTCTGTCAGCTGCCATCCAGCCCACAGAGAGTCACCACATCAGTATCATGTTTACAGGAGGCAGGAATTGACACGCAGAATTGTCTGTGTTAGTGCATTTGTTTGTTTCATCTCAGAGCAGTTTTGTTTTTCTCAGGTGTCTGTGTGCATATATGTGTGTATGTCATCTGCACTCCAGAGTGTGTTGTCTTTCCTGTCAGGTAATATGTGTGAATTGCCATAGGTTGATTGGTTAGCTTGAGAGGCAGCAGCGGGAGTAAAGGCAGGTGCTCCAGGGCAGCAGGGGGAGAGCCGGGGACAGCGCCTTCCCTCTGGGCTTCCAGCTCCAAGCGGTGCCTGGGTGGCTGGGAGGCAGCTCCAGGCTCCTGGGGCCCTGATACTGAGAGGAGATGCTTGGGAGACAGAGGCGGTACAGGGAGGAGGGATATGTGTGTGTTTGTTCCTGTTTGTGTGTGTTCTGTGGGGGGATCCCATGCAGATTTGTTTACCGGTAATTAATTCACCTGATTGACATAACAGCTGCCGGAGCTATGGGAAGGCAACGGCGTGTGTGTGTGTGTGTGTGTGTGTGTTATATATACAGTATGCTACCATGCATAGTCACTGTGTGCGTGTTTGTGTGTGTGTGTGTGTGTGTGCGTGCATATTTGGCTGCATACCTGGTGTGTGTGTGTGTGTGTGTGTGTGTGTGTGTGTGTGTGTGTATGCACGCCTGGGCAGGGAGCAGCTCCTGCCATCGAGGGCATTTCCATGTCGCAGGGTTGGGAGTCAGGTTCCCGGCAGCTCTCCATCTTCCATCGATTAGACCCGTCTGTCGGCCGGCAGCCCTGCTTACACACTCCATGCCTCTCTGCTAAACTTTATAGAGCTGACGTCACTGACAGAGTTACTGGAGCACTCGAAGCTGAGGGGAGAGGAGGACTGTGACAGAAGGACAAATGGGGGAGTTGGGAGGAGAGGGTGATGGCGATGACAGTCAGGAGCGGCGTGGACAGGAATTCCTGGTTTGGTTACGGAGATTACGGAGATGCACAAGGCCACATGAAACCAGCAGTTTGTCTGCAAATCAGTCTGCAAGCCAAAGAAACTACATGTATAGACACCCGATGGAGCATGAATGAATCATGTGCGAACACATCCATACGCACACATCCCTGTGTATGCCTGCACAGATGTCACTTTTAACTGAAGTATCAGTCTTTTCTTCTGATTAAGCCTCACTCTTTCTTTGCAACCCTCTCACACCAAGGCCACGTTCTTTACATTAACAGCTTCAGCCTGTCTCCTTTTTCAGCAGTATTCACAGTTTGGGCTTTTTTGTGTAGCTGTGGAGCCGACGCAGAATGAGAGAGAAAAATAGAGAGTGTAGCAGGTATAAACAGGAGAATGAGAGAGACACAGAGAGCCCTTGAGTGAATAATACAAGCTCATAGAAGAGTTGGACTGGACTGTGTGTCTCTGTGTTTGTGTGTGTGTGTGTGTGTGTGTGTGTGTGTGTGTGTGTGTGTGTGTGTGTCTGCATGTGAACATTTTGTGTTCTGAGCCTTAGGGCACCAGTATGGACTTTTAACATTTTTAGCGGGGGGGGGTCGCTGAAGACTGTACGGTCCAGGCAGGTCAGGCTGAGCCCTCGCGATCTGAAAGAGACACTGGCTTGCGCACACACACACACATTCACAAATACGCTCAAACAAGCGCTAACAGGTCGGTATCAGTGTTGTTGTGGCCAGCAGGTAGCAGTGTGTTGGCCTGCTTGTCTGGACCCAGATAACAGCAGATCCATTACCCCCTGGAAGCCGAGGTCTGATCACCGGACAGATAGAGCTGCTCACTCACTGTCTGTGGGCCATCCAGCCAGCCAGCTAGCCAGCCAGCCTGCGCTGTGGAGCTAAAGAGGATCACCAGGGGCAAAAGGAGAGCAGACCCCTTCTTTTAGAGGAAATTATCAAATACATGCCCAATGATAGCCACAGGAGAAATGCAACTGTTCTTTCTCATTTACTCAGCGGGGGAAAAATGCATGGATGCCTTTTTAATGTCTCTACCTACAGTTTGAATGTTGACCTGTGAGATTAGCCTATTTTAGCTCAGTCACTGCAACTGGCTCAAATATAAGATGAAACAAACAGTGCAGTCTCACATCCATTTTCCATCCATCCATCCATCCATTTTCTTCCGCTTATCTGGGGCCGGGTCGCGGTGGCAGCAGGCTAAGCAGGGTTGTCCAGACGTCCCTCTCCCCAGCAAAGCTTTCCACCTCCTCTTCAGGGATCCCAAGGCGTTCCCAGGCCAGATAAGATATATAATCCCTCCAGCATGTTCTGGATCTACCCCTGGGCCTCCTACCAGTTGGACGTGCCTGGAAAACCTCTAAAGGGAGGCGTCCAGGAGGCATCCTAATCAAATGCCCGAACCACCTGGCTCCTTTCGATGTGAAGGAGCAGCGGCTCTACTCCCTTCGGATGTCTGAGCTCCTTACCCTTTCTCTAAGGGTGAGCCCAGCCACCCTTCGGAGGAAACTCATTTCAGCCACTTGTATCCGTGATCTCATTCATTCAAAGCTCATGACCATAGGTGAGGGTTGGAACGTAGACCGACTGGTAAATCGAAAGCTTGGCCTCCCGGCTCAGCTCCTTCTTCACCACAATGGTCCGGTACAATGCCCGCATTACTGCTGATGCTGCACCAATCCACCTGTCCATCTCACGCTCCATTTTACCCTCACTCGTGAACAAGACCCAGAGATACTTGAACTCCTTCATCTGGGGCAGCAGCTCACTTCCAACCCAAAGGGGGCAATCCACCGTTTTCCAGCAGAGAACCATGGCCTCCTCTAAATCGGCGACAAGGGGCAGCCCTGATGAAGTCCAACACCCATTGAAAACGTGTTTGACTTTGTGCCGAGAATGCGGACACAGCTCTCACCTTGGTTATACAGGGACTGGATGGCTTGTAGCAGTGACCCCAGTACCCCATACTCCCGCAGTAGCCCCCCCCCAGGACCACCCAAGGGACACGGTCGAAAGCCTTCTCCAAGTTGACAAAACACATGTAGACTGGATGGGCAAACTCCCATGAAACCCTCAGCAGCCCAAGGGTAAAGAGCTGGTCCACTGTGCCACGGCCAGGACAGAATCCGCATTGCTCCTCCTGGATCCGAGGTTTGACAATCGGTCGGAGTCTCCTTTCCAGCACCCTGGCATAAGCTTTCCCAGGGAGGCTAAGTAGTGTGATACTCTGGTAATTGGAGCACACCCTCCGGTCCCCCTTTTAGAAGATGGGGACCACCACCCCAGTCTGCCACTCCACAGGCACTGTCACCGACCTCCACATGACACTGAAGAGGCGTGTCAGCCAAGACAGCCCAACCAAGTCCAGAGCCTTCAGCATCTCAGGGTGAATCTCATCCACTCCTGCCACCTTGCCACCGAGGAGCTTTTTGACTACCTTGGAGACCTCTGCCAGGGATATGGGTGAGTCTTCCCCCGAGTCTTCAAACTCTGTCTCCTCCACAGAGGACATATTGGTCGGGTTCAGGAGTTCCTTAAAGTGCTCTTTCCACCGCTCCACAACCTCCCCAGTTCGGGTCAACAGCTCTCCTCTCCCGCTGAGCACAGCCTGGGCCAAGCCCTGCTTTCCCTTCCTGAGTCGGTTTGCCAGAAACTCCTTGAGGCCAACCGAAAGTCCTTCTCCATAGCCTCCCCAAACTCCTCACACACCTGGGTTTTTGCTTCGGCGACCACCGAAGCCCTTCTGGCCTCCTGGTACCTGTCTGCTGCTTCAGGAGACCTCTGGGCCAGTCAAGCCCGAAAAGCCTCCTACTTCAGCTTGACGGCTTCCTTCATCGCTTCATTGCTGGTCGTTCCTCCCAATCACCCCTCTCCAGGTTTCTCCATCGTTGCCCACATGAGCGTTGAAGTCCCCCAGCAGAACTATAGAGTCTCCAGGTGGTATCCCTTCCAGGACGTCACCCAACAACTCCAATAAGGCTGGGTACTCCGAGCTGCCGTTTGGTGCATAAGCACAAACAACAGTCAGAGCCTCTCATTCCCCGGGGAGAACTCCAACACAGCGGTGCTCAGCCGGGGGCTCGTGAGTATCCCACATCCGCCCGGCGCCTCTCACCCTTGGCAACTCTGGAAGAGAATAGAGTCCAGCCCCTTTCCAGGAGTTTGGTTCCAGATCCAGAGCCCAACTATATCTAGCTGGTACCGCTCCACCTCCCGCACCAGCTCCAGCTCTTTCCCCGCCAGAGAGGTGATGTTCCACGTCCCTAAAGCCAGTCTGCGATGCCGAGGATCGGCACGCCCAGGTCCCCGCCTTTGCCTGCCGTCCGGCTTACATTGCACCCCACCCCGAAGCCTATCCCTACAGGTGGTGGGCCCACAGAATGGCGGCTCCATGTCTATTTTCCAAAAACTACATACATGAGACTTTCAACACTATCAAATGCTCCCTTTGCTATTTCCTTTTTATATTTATTACATGAACAAGTACAATGTTTTTACACCCAAACTGGCTGTTTATCAGGTACAGACAATATGGAGGCAGATTCATGTGTGTGATTGAATTAATTAGTCTTTGTCCTAACCATAGGTGTGGCTGGTGTTAACATAAAATGACCCTTATTATAAGACAACCACGCATTTTCCGTCTCTCCAAGACTTTTGGAAGATAAGAAACATTTTGAATAAAACAGCCATATTAGTCACATTAGTGATTTCACTAACATGAAAACTGCATTGTGTAGTTCAGTTAGACCAGCCATGCAAATCTGGTGAAGTTTGAAAGATAAATAATTCCCAAACTTTAAAGGAATAATTTGATATTTTAGGAAACACGTTAAGACGTTATGTCTTAGTGAAAAAATGTGTAAAACACAGAACCTAATATTTTGCCACTTCCGTTTTTGTACGGATTAAACAAACGAGATATAATTTATTTAATTAGTGAGCTTTAGAGGTGCTGGTAGACGAATTTTGTTACCTTTGGACAAACTCAAATAGCCACACAACAAAGAACACCCTGAAAGAGAGAACAAATGGACACAGAGCTTTCGATTTCAAAAATATTGAATACTTAATTGATCTAGAAGCTCTTTGTCCAATATGGAGGAGGAGGAGGAGGTATGGACGGATGCAGCATTAAAACTGAAGATGTTGTACAGCGAACAAGCAGGATCATTAGTTAAATTGGATGCTGAATGAACATAGCTTGTGTGAAATGAAGGAATGACGATAATGTCATGAAATGCAGCTCGGATTTTAGTAGATGGTTTTATGGAGGTGGAGAGAGAGAGTGAGACAGAGGAGTGTGATGTGTGTGAGGAGTTAACACTGTTCAGGTATTGTGCATCAGGTTTGTTTGCGTGCAGAGAGAGAAAAAGAGGGAGATAGTGGCAAACAGGGCAGCTATCAAAAGACACAGGCTGCTTTAAACTCCATCTCTCTGTTTCTTCTTCTCTCTCTCTCTCTCTTTCTTTTCTCATTTTTTTCTCTTCTCTCTCTTTCTACCTCTCTCTCTCTCTCTCTCTCTCTCCCTCTCTCTCTCTCCCTCTGCTCTCTGGCCATGCTGATGATTGACGGCCTGAGGGTTTTAATGGGCACTGGAGAGCAGGAGCTGAGGTCGGGGTTGTCATGGCAACTAGGAGAAGGGGCCTTTTGCTGCTGCTTCACCTGAGTACTGTGGAGCCTCGTTGGCTGGTTGAGGCAGGCAGCCACACACACACACACACACTCACTTGCCACACATACTTACATGCCAGCATCACTTCCATTCACTCTTCCTCCTCTCTCTGAGATGCCCTGCCGTTCATCCAGCTACCTCTGGCCTTCTCTCTTCCTCTTCTCATTTTCATTTCCATCCTCCTTTTCTCTTCTTCTCTCTCTGCTGATCCCTCAGTAGATTATGCTCTCTGATACGCCACAGCTGGTTAACTGTGTATGTGCGTGTTCACATTTGTGTGTGTAATATACAGCATTTAGCCTATTGTTTTGGCTGTCCCATTGTTCGATAACAGCTCACAATTATACACTTTATACTCTGTGTTTTTGTAGGAGATCCCGCAAAGTTGCTCCATCCATCAAACTAATTTCACACGTTGTTATTCATTCTATTATGTCTGCTACAGACATCTTTGGTTTCAAAATATGGACACAATCCGAGACAGAGCGGTGGAAAATAATTAAGATTTTTTTTTTTTTCTAAAGGGAATCACATTACGTACGTTTCGGCCACTTTGTACATGTCCCAGACCACCAGGCTAGAAGTTTTAAAAAGTAAAAGGCAGAAAACTATGCATGCACCTCATATCAGTGGGGTTAATGTCCATCTGTTATTAACCATAAACCTTCAGGCCAACCCAAATCCATTGCTGACTTGTATATTAGGCAGCCTCTGCTGTCAGCAGACTGTGTTGGATAAATAAAATGAACTCTTGACTTCTTCTTCTTCATGCTTATCTACTGTTGAGGCTGGGAGGAACTGATACAGTTCACACACACACATATAGACCTCAGAGTACTATAGAAGCATCTTCAGCAGACTTTCCTTCACTGTCTGACCTCTCATCACCCTTTGAGAGATCTCTTCTTCTTCTCTTTCTCCGTCTCTCTTGTTTGCCAGCTCTGTCTACCAGCTCCCTCACTCTCTTTCTCTCTCTCCACTCTCTCTCTGCTTGTGTCTGACTCCTGTGGATATGTCCATGTCCACACTGTGTAAGTCTCTTATGATTTGTTCAGAGTCCCACAGATTCACACCCTCTTACCAGCGCAGTGTGTCCATGTGTGTGCATGCGTGTGTGTTTGTCCTGCCTCGTGGCCCCGGGGCCTGTTAGTTAGTGTCTGGGCCGTGTGGGTCAGCCAAGGGATGGAGGGATTGTTTGCTCTGGAAGTGAGTGGAGCTCCAGTTACAGTGGGGGGAGGGGCCGAAGGGGAGCGCTGTGTGTGTGTGTGTTTGTACATTTTGTGGAGAGTCTATAATTGTTCGGTTCAGATTTAGTGAAATTAAAAAAGCACTGTTAAAGCTTCTGTGGTTCTTCTACGATTGTACAACAAGTCCTCCGACCTAATCAATAAAATTATTTATTATATGAGCAGTTGTCTGATCTGCCACCTCCATGGTTAAGGTATGGTTATGTTTAGGCAACTAAAACTACTTGGTTAAGAAAAGACTGTGGTCATGATTTAAAGAAACTAACGCTGACTGTTGTAGGAGACAGGAAGTGGAGTCAAAGTCTAACATTTTTTATTCACACCCATCTACCCTGACATTTTGAGTGTAACATCGTCAAAATCCATATTTGCTACTTAGATTATCTTGGCCAGTCATAATTCGCACAACCATAAGAAGTCACTTGTCAGGAAAATATAAAGATAGGTTGCTTTACAACCAATACTGTTGTTTTTCCTATGAGGACAGAGTGTCAGTATGGAAGAAGGGATGTTTGTAGCTTTATAATCCCTCTTCCACAGCGCTGCACCGTCCTGTAACACACAAATTGGCTCCACATTCTGACTGAAAATCTGTTCTTTGGGTAACTTTTTTGTTTCCTCCTCTCGTCGCACTGGCCATGTGTGAATGTCGAGCTCAGACAAAGCAGTCATGACCAAACACCGACTGTCAGCCTCACTGCCTCAGAAGAAAACCAGAGCAGCGAGTGTCACATCTGTCTTCGCCGCGATGTTGAAAATCATTATGATTTAGAACAAAGATGAAGGAAATATTGCCAGAAACATATTTGGAGGCCAAATTCAAATTGGGGTTGCATGCAGGAATTAAGGCTGCTCTGTATAAATCAAGATTATGGTCTTGATTTACTTTTTTTTTTTTACGTTATTCAACAATTTGAAGTGCGACCAAAACACTGCTAGGAATCCACCAAAGCATGTGGGTGGGCTGGGAAGTGAACGTCAACACTTTTACCCAATGAAATGTGTCTGTAACATTGAGAATTAAAAATGGTGAAAGCTGGCTGTATCTTATCATTAATCAGATATTTAATCTAAAGAAAAATTAAGAAATAAGACGTTTGACATAATTTAATAAATTAAAAAAAGAGTATTGTAGGAAAACATAAGGTAAAACTTAAGGTACTGAAAAAGATATTGTTTTGGGTATCTTTATCAAAACTCAGGCACTGTTTGATTGAAAAAGTCTCCAGCCCTATATGGATGTGCCACAGGAAGGCTTTTAATTTGAAGCAGTAGCAGGAAGTGTAGAATACTGACTTTGAAGAACATTATTGTTCAGTCAGAGTTGGTGTAAATGTACAGCTTGCACATTTCCACATAGTTTTTGTTGGTCAACAGATCAGTTTGGAACATTGCTCGGGAGAAAATTAATTAAATAGAGCAAATATGATCATATCTGAAAATAAAAGAAACAGGAGATGTGCATTTGCCTGACTCTTCCTGTTCATAACTCTACCCCTCTCTGCAAGTGACAGCCTCCTGCCACATTTTTCACAAGTTTAGCTAGTTCTGAAAAGGTACAATTGATTTGGCTGTCTGTTGCGGTCAGACGGTGCATCGTAGTGCCCTGGAAGCACGACGAAGCCTTAATGTTCCTCCCAAACTATCTGCTATAAACTATCATGACAAGAGAGTTTTGTGTCCTTCATCAAATAATTTATCACTGTGACTAAAGAATCATATCTTCATCAGTTATCAGTAATTGCTCCATTTGTGTCCAGAAATTCAGTGAGTGTAATCAGGGCTGGACGTTTCGTGGCAAATCATTTCTACACACTGTATCTCTCTTTCCATTATTTTCAGTGAGCACGATTATTTTAACACCATGCTGATTGGGGTTTTGTCCCGCAACTGTCTGTTGCTCCATCGATCTTGAATACTGAGAGTATACTGTGCATTCTTGTGTTTTTTCAGAGTGCGGCCGCTGCTCCCAGTCCAGTGATGGGCAACATGCCACCCAATGATGGGATGCCAGGAGGACCCATGCCCCCGGGCTTCTTTCAAGTAAGAAAAAGAACTTTCTCGCTGACTTCATCCCTCGCCCACCCCCACCTTCACCCATCACACACACCCAACAGTTCCCCCCCCCCCATAGCCATCGCTAAGCCTATCCTTCTGTCTCCTCCTCCTTTTTTAGCCTCTTTAGCTGTCCTAATCCCTGTCCAGATGTGTTCCCTTATCTGTCTCTCTGCCTCTGTCCCATATGTCCATGCTCGGGTTGTTAACTCCTGCTTTGTGTGAAGCTGTACATACTACTAACTGACTTCTAAAGAGTTTTTGTCATATGTTGTATGTGCCCAAATATGAAATGTTGAGAGGAGAGCAAGTGAAAGTGCTAGTAGATTTTTTTGTGGTTGAGGAGAGGAGAGGGGAGGAGAGGAGATGAGGGGAGAGGAGGCTATTTTCTCTGGTTTGTGTTGCTCCACTAATTCCTCGTGTCATCACTGTTCTCTGAAGGCTGTATCTGAGGCTGACGAGGTCACACACACACACTCTCGCTCTCTCTCTCTGTTTCCATCACTCTCTCCTTTCCCTCTCACACATGCACATGCAATCCTTATTTGACACTTTGACACACATTAAACTAGTAGCACTTGGGGTTTTAAAATATCTGCACCCCCAATGATATTCACTGTACTGGCAGAGGTGAAAAAAATTGAACTGAAAAGTTGAAAAGTAAACTAATTTAACACATAAAAATCACCTGCAAATATTAGATTTTGTCACATCGTATCATTCAGTCCAAGTTTTGGGAGCAGTTATATTTTTATTAAAGTTAAGCAATACATTTTTTTAATGTCTATTTTAATGGGCAGGACAGGAACAAGGTATTTTGATTGTAAAGACTGTTAAATCTCCGAAACAGCTGTTCATCCTGCTTGTGTGTCCTTGAGCAAGACGCTTGTCTTTCTCAGTTTGCTTTCTTGCCAAGAGTTAGAAGGGAAGATTGATACCACTCTCATGTCCACCAGCAACCGGTTAGCTTAGCTTAGCACAAAGACTGGAAACAAGGGGGGAACAGTTAGCTTGGCTCTGTCCAAAGGTAACAAAATCCACCTACTAGCCCCTTTATAGCTCACTAATTAAACCATTATGTCTTGTTTGTTTAATCTGTACATAAGCAGGTGTAAAAATGCCAGTTTGTGTTTTTTACACTTTTTTTTTAACTTAAGCTAAGCTAACTGCCAATTGAGATACAACATGTTAATTAGTGATGGTAGTTTGTTGCCTTTGGACAGAGCCAGGCTAGCAGTTTCCCCCCATTTCCAGTCTTAATGCTAAGTTAAGCTAACTGCCTGCTGGCTGGAGCTTCACATTTACCGTACAGGCATGAGAGTGGTATCCATCATCTAACTCAAGAAACGCAAGAAAGCGAATAAGCGCATTTCCTTCTTGAATTAAAAATACAACAGTTAGTGCTCAAATGATTATTTGCTTACTCAGTTTATCAACAGAAAATAAATTGCCAACAATTGTGATCATTAATTAATCCTTTTCAGTTTGTTTATCAAGCAAAAGTGCCAAACATTTGTTTGTTCCACCTTCTCAAATGTGAGGATTTGCTACTTTTTTTCTGTTTTTTCTGATTGTGATTATCATGGGGGTTATGACCATTGGTAAGACGAAACAAGTGATTTGAAGACGTCACGGGCTCGAAGACACTGTGATGCACATTTTTCACTATTTTCACTAAACTATTGAAAAAGCAATTGACAGATTAATTGATAATGAAAGTAATCATTAGTTGCAGCTTTATATACATATTTGGTCAAAGTCTGTTTTTGTTATTCACTTGTAAGAATAAGAAAATGTACAGTATCCCATAATAATCTACATTAATGAGTAAGCATTTTTTTTACAAATTTGCTCCTAGGGGACGTTTAGTATGCCTGATGTGTAAATACAGTGTGAACTATATTGCCATTTGCCTTGTACTGGTTGATTGGCAGCATGTCGTGTGCTGTGCAGCCCGTGTGTGTGTATGTGTGAGCTGGGGTCGTGGAGAATGTTAATGATGTATGAGCAGTGAGCAGGCCACGGAGAAAGCTATCTGATGGCATTGCATGAGTGACATTGCTTTCCATAAATAGACCCTGTGTGCATGGCAGGCAGACAGACAGACAGACAGACAGGATAGGCAGAAGGGAGAGCAATATTCACTCTCTTCTCTTCTCTTCTCTTCTCTTTGCTTAGCTCAGCTAATCTGAGCAGCAAAGCAGGGAAAGGTAAAGAAAACAAAAAATAAAGGTGTGAACACAGAGCCTGCATAACACACAAAAACATACACAAAATGTTCTCTGCCAGAGCAGCAGCATATTTAAATGTGTTGGCATCTTTCAGCTGGAGCTAAACCCACACACACTGCTTAGGTAGCTGACATTCACTCCCTGGTGAACTAATGGTTGCGGTCCACACTGAAAGTGCAGGCTACTGAGTTTTTTCTGCAGTTCATTTATTCATTCAGGTGAAGGGGAAGCAGATTTTTTTTTTTATCTTTCCCTCCCACATATTGTTGAAATTTTACTCATATAATCATCTCACCGCTCTCAGTTACACTGGAGGTAAGGTCAGTCGATTGACAGTGTGAGATTTCCACGTTTGTAGTGTTTGAGTACAGAAGACTCAAAACTCTAAAATTAACCATTATATTATGTTTCTGATGTGAAATTGTGAATGGATTGTATCTGCTGAAACAGAATTTTCTCTGTGCTTTAGTAATTTGTTATCTCAACTCCGGGTCGGCTCCCCCTTGCCACCTTCTCCCTCTCCTCTCTCCTTCGTACGCCTGGCATCCTTCTCCATGACATTTCCTCACTCTCTCCATTTCCCTTGTCTTTGAAACTATTATTTTCTTGCTCCCACACACACTGCTTCAGTGACACATGCTTACTCACCGACTCCGTTGTGTGTGAACTGTTCACGTGCGCTCTTTGTGTGTGTTGCAGGAATTTTTCCCAGTTGCACTAGCAGGGTAATTAACATAGGTGACCCCAACACTGTTATTGGCTGCGGTCCTGGGAGAGAGGGATGAGGGGCAAAGGAGGGACAGTGGAGGAAAATGGAGGTGGAGGGTGGGGGAAGAGGGTGTCCGCCCCCGTGCTCCCCTAATCTGTAGCTGTAGGACGAACTGGGCATGAGAGACATGCTTTAGGTAGGAAAACAGAGGAAATGAGGAGAAAAGTGTAAAAAATAACAGAGTGATGCTGGGTTGATGTGAGGATCTCTATACATTTGGTATATAATCCTCCTCTCCTCTCAGCAAAAGTCCAATGCTGCTGCATCATGGCCCTCTGGGGAGGACAAGCAAAGGGGGAGATGAGGGGGGGAGGAGAAAGAGGGAGGAAAGGCTGTGAGGAGAGACAGAGTTAATGACAGCGAGGAGGAGGAAAAGAAAGCAGCAGAGAGTGGAGGAGAGGAGAGGACACTGAGGCATCAGGAAAGTCTTTCAAAAATGTTTCTCATTGGCCTTCAGAGATGTGTGCTCACAAAAATGACAGCTGACGACAATAGTGGACAGGTGATGGATTCACCTCCCATCTGCTGCTCCATAGATAGAAAATGAACATATATCAGGAAAATGTTACGACTTACGGCACAGTTTTATAATGCATACATGCATACAGCAGATGTACAGACAATTGTACTGAATAATGAGAAAAGGAGACAGAATCTGGTAGAAACCAGCATAAACAGGAGTGTTAGGCTTCTTTCCAGGGAAAAGCAAATTAGATAAAAATGTGCTCTTTAGAGATTTATGGTCCATCTGTCAAACAATGCCCCAAAAATCCCTCTTTGTTGACCTTATTCTCTGATCTACACGTGGTACGTCAGGTGCTCGAAAACTTAATGCGCTCCATTAAGTCTGTAAACCAGTTAGGGTGGGGCAGCCTCTTTCTACTAAACTGAAATGGCTCCTGTTGCCAAAAAAGGGATCTGAAGTCAAGGGCAGTGTGTTTTACTGCAGGTAATTGCGGCTCTTCAGGGACAACACCAAAAAGCACAACAAGAGGATTAGGTTTGATTACACATTTAAGAACAAGCAACCCAGGTATCAAAGACACATTTAAGAACCTGTTCAAAGCTGACACATGGCAGGCACATGGTGAATTAGGGAGACATCTGCTCTCAGTAATTTATTTATCAAAGCTAAGACTGATCTCAGGGTTCATTCTGGTCAGTTTTATTACAGAGATGCAGATAAATAAACAAGGTGGCTGTTAAAAGTGAACGGGAGACTGAAAATCTTGCAGAGATGGTGGCTCAGGCTGTTTGTTATCTGGTACAGGTTAAATGTCAAATCTCAGTGTTTGGTTGGGGTCAGTGTTGGTCCCTCAGTGGAGGATGTAGACTGTAGACTGAAGGACAGGAAGATAGTTACATGGTGGCTTTTCTTGGCCCAACTGTGTGAATGTAACAACGTGTTCGACTTCTTTGACCACTGAACAAAAGACGCCAACAGATTGTGTATAAAAAGCTCTGCGAAACATTTTAATCTTTTTCCACCATATCTGAAATAGCGCTGTGAATAGAAGATTCAAAAAGACGGATGCTAAAGGACCCAGATGAGAGTGTGCAGGTAAAACTTTTCACTTCTCCCTGAACTCAACCCATTGAGGAGGGGAACCGTCTTTGACTCTTTTCGTCAATGCTCATCCTTGAGAGGACAGCAACAAAAATGATACCTAACAGTTCTCCTTGGAATGACAGACACTTAGAAATGAGAGGCAGTCCTCAGCAAACTCAGTTTTCTCTGTCCGTTGTCTGCCTGTATCTTCTGTTAGACTTAGTTCAAACACATTGATAACACTCACTACAGTGATTTCAGTGTAGCCTTTGTCTCCTACTGTGCATGCTTCTTCCCTATCAGCAGCACGTTTCCGATACGGTATGTTTAGAGACAGACGTGAGAACTCCCTCTAAACACACACACACACACACACACACACACACACACACACACACACACACACACACACACACACACACACACACGTTCCTGTGTTCCGCAATCTCTGAACGTTCCTCTCAGCTAAGGAGGGGATCACAGATGTATATAAATGATTTGGTGCCATCCTAACATGTTTAAATGGCTGTCAGTGTTTCACGGCCGTCCTCTTGGAGAAAACACCCCCTGATAGCGTGTTCCCATCTCTGAGGCTGACGTGTTGCCATGCTATATAGCATGAGCTTGCAGGAGACCTACTGCTGCCACTGCCGCTCTCACTGGAATGTTAGCAAGGAATGACAATGAGTGTGCACTCAGTGTGTGTGTGTGTGTGTGTGTGTGTGTGTGTGTGTGTGTGTGTGTGGTGCTGTTCCTCCTGGCTTTGTTTGTTGTGTTCAGTGATGCAGGCTGCTTTGTGTTCTCACTTTGTGTGTGTGTGTGTGTGTGTGTGTGTCCAGTAGTTTGAAGGCAGTTACACACTGCCCTCTAGTGTTAGCAGCTGTAAACAAGAAAAGAAAACTCAGATGACTGGTACTATTCCATCTCTTTTTGTCTCTCCCTCTCTCTGTTAGTGGTCCATCAGGGGCAGCGGTGTGGGTCTTCCTTAAGCTGAAATGAGTGGTGGGGAGGCAAGGGGGTTGTGTTGATGGGTTTGTGGTACTGTGCCAAGCTGTTATCTCCTTAGCCGGGTAGAAAATGATTTTATTAATTGCTTCATTTAACGCTCCCTGTGTCCCCCTCCTTCTTCCCCTCTGCTACACATATACACAAACAACACCACGCAAACACACTCACTTGCGCGCACACTCCAACCAAACTACTTTTCAAACTCGCCCTGCGTACACCTCTGTGACAGCTGAAATGCTCTCTCTCCCTCCCTCTCTCTGCAGGGACCTGAAGAGAGAACAGTACGGCCATAAAGGCCATATGCTGGCCCATTCAGATGTAATAGCAGGAAGGCCCAGGGAGGCCTAGCCAGAGGAGCTATGCTCCATTATGGCACATTATAGAGAGGACCACAGTGTGTGTGTGTGTGTGTGTGTGTGTGTGTGTGTGTGTGAATTAGATTGTGTATTACCTACATTGCAGGGACAAAAATGTGTTCACAGAGCCATATTATGGGGACTCAACTCCCATTTGGGGACAAAAAGCTGGTCCCCACAAGATAAACGATTACATTTTTTGGCTAAAACTTGTTTTCTTTTGGTTAAAGTAGGTTTAGGATTGGGTTATGGTTACGGTAAGGGTTGGGGTTAGGCATGTAGTGGCTATGATTACGGTTAGGGTAAGGCTCCAGGAAATTAATGTAAGTCAATTCAATGTCCTCCTAAGTGACTACAACTAGGTTGTGTGTGTGTGTGTGTGTGTGTGTGTGGTTGTGTGTAGAGGAGAAGCAGACTGCTGCAGCTGGATCAGTGCAGCCAGACCCCGCAGGGGTGTCTTGTTAGACACACACACACACACACACACACACACACACACACACACTGGCACATCAACAACAATAACCTCTGAGGTCACACAGAGCTAGTGCTGCATTAGCCCCAGCGTGAACCTGCTGAGAGACAGAGCGAGCCAGTACAGCTGGTGTTAACCACCCAAAACATACACACACAGAGTGGCAGAACAACCACAGTGGCACTGGCACAAACGTCATAACTGTGCCAACACATCCAGAGTACACTGTACATACAACTAATATAAATAAGCATTTCCAGATTGTTGAATAGATGGTTGACCGGCTGCATGTTGTGTAGCTAGTTAATAAGTGGCTTTATTGAAGACTTGACTGCTTCTCAGATGAGCCGATCTCATGATAATGAGATGAATAGAATCAATGCAGCAAGAAGAGTCAACTGCCATGTCTCAAAAGGATAGGAAGCACCTGTCTTAAGAGCCCTGCTGCTGCTGAGCTCAACAGCCTTTTTAGAAAGGGTTGTGAGTCCATGAATAAGTGCTTCTGCTTATGAGCAGTATTGTTTTCACGTGTATGTACAAGCTCATCTCTCCTGCCAGAATCTGTGCTCTTATACAGGGTACCTGGCAGTGCAGCGGCACCATATCTGTGCCTGTGGGAACGCACTTGTTTAAAGCTGTCAGTCAGGCATGTTTATTTTCCCACTGTGGCAGCGCCCACAGGTTCCTGGTGCGCAGCTCTGTCGGCGCTCCACCATCCCAGCCATGCCAACAGAGCACTCTCACAGGGAGGGCGGCGCAGTGTGGGAAAGTGAGGAAGAGACAGAGGAGGGTGGGGAGAGAGAGAGAGGGAGAGGGAAGGAGAGATTTAAAGCGAGTATGTGTGCAAGTGTTGGTGTGAGGCTAGAGGGATGCAGGTATCTGTGCAGCTGACTCCTTTAGGAAAAATGATGTACGCAGGTGAAGAGGTGCACAAGTCTAGACAGTTATGTGTGTTGGCGTGTGTGTTAGTGCTGAAATAACTTGTTGATTAATCAGAGTTGTTCAACAGAAAATTATGACAGCAATTATGAAAAATGTTTAACTGTTCAAGCCACGATGTGTATCATTTCAAAATTCATGACTTTGGCACCCCAGTAGTAGTATGAAAAAAGATGCTGTGGCCAACAGTAACGCATGCTGATCCAACCTGCATGGGGACACGTGTTTAAATGTGCTGAATGCAGCACATTGGCTGCATTAGTTCTCACCAGGACTCATTGTCTTCCAAACAAAACCTATGCCATTAAGTCACATAAAAATTGCACTTTAAGTATTTGATGATTTCAGCTTCTCAAATCTGAATTTTTGTTTTGTTTTATGTGATTGTAAATTGAATATCTGTGGGTTTTGGACTGTTAGTGAGGCAAAATGAGCAATTTGAATGCTGTTGACATTTTATAGAGTAAACAATTACTCGGAAAATAATCAGTGGAGTAATAAACTCTTAGTCAATTTATTTATAAAGCAAAAAACAAATGTTAGATCAATAAAAGAACAATCAGTTCTAGCGTTACTGTGTGTACATGCATCTGTTCCTTTACATTTGCATAAAAAAGTGAATGGAAAAATTATGTAAACATGTCAGCCAGAGCCTGTTTCTGTGTGTGTGTGTGTGTGTGTGTGTGTGTGTGTGTGTGTGTGTGTGTGTGTGTGTGTGTGTGTGTGTGTGTGTCAGGTTATATTGCACATGGGTAATCCCCTAATCCTTTAGCTTTTCACTGTGATGTCAGATACACACCTGTTGAAGTAGCACCCTCCTCCATCCCTCAGCAGCCCCCTTTAACACACATACTGTACATGCACACACATAGTCAAACCAGCACACACTCCACACAGAGCACCTGAGAGAAGACGATCCTGCTTTCACCTGTGAAAAAGAGGGAGATCTCATATTCGCACTCATCACCGCTCGGTTGCATAACTCACACACACAAACACACACACCTGTAATGTTACCTGATAGCAGAGTGCTTGACGGAGGCTCTGGCAGACTACTAGATAAGCCTGGTTTGGCAGTGGGTGGTCCTCTTTCTCCGTATTGATGTTCGGGTTGTAACCGTTCTCTCCTGGAGCAGCTGCTGCTGGAGTCAGATGAGGTTACTGTAGGAAGAGACAACGTGGTCAAAGTTCATGTTCACTGTATTCACTTTAATGTACACTGTAGCACAGTGTTTGCTCTGAGAGATTAACTGGAGAAACAGTTCATTCACCCTCAAAATGCAAGCTGAAACTGTAGTTCACATACCAGTGATTGAGTCATCAACCCAGAGTGGATTTAAGAGACAGAATAATTTCAGTTATTTTCAACCTGGGACTCGTTTTTCTATGTTTTGCCATAATGATGTTTGATTGGGTTCAAATATTTGGCACGTCTCTGTAGAGTGAAAGTGAGCCCCAAAAGTGAGCTTGCTTTGGCCCTTGACTGTGTAATGGACAGCAGCACCTCTGCCAAACTGGATCAAGCATCATCATGGCAAGATTTAGAAAAATTTTGAGAGAAAAGTTTGAAGAATTATCCCTTGTCAAAACAACATGATTGTAATTGAATGTTGATTAAAGTCCACCTTGTGAATTGATCTGATCTCATCCTGGCAATTAGCAGTTCCTGTATATAAAAATCAATGTGGCCTTCTGCAAATGCCAGTGACAAATCTTGTTTCATGCATTCCCTGTTGATGTAGCAGAATAGATATGATAGTTGTGCTGTACAGTAATTATACATACTTAAATTGAACATGTTGTAATTACGCTCTGATTGTAATGGAAAGTAAAGCTGCACTGCGTGATCTTGAGCACTAGTGGGCAGAAACAAACAGCAACAGAGTTTTGCCACTGTATATCAGCTTATCGGGTTCTTATCGGCAACATATTAGCTAACAGTTACCTCCTTACACACTGAACTGACATAGAGCAGCATTATCATCCCATAGGAGTTGGGTTTCTAGCCATGAAGCATAACAGTCAAATATTTACTGACCTTTTATCTCTGGTTTGGTTCAACAAAACCTGAGGAAAATACTATTGCTACCTGTATGTCTCTTAGCAGTCACGTATTTACTTTGTCTCTTCACCATGTCATGCTGGGCAAGTATCATACCATAATTATCTTGTTTGAGTTGCTTGTAGTTTGTTTCATGGTTTTATATATTTGGCTTGATGACAGGACCAGGAAACAAAAACAATGAGCTAAAAGTGGCAAAAAAGCACCCCAAAACTACAGTTTGGCGTTGATTCTCAGTGGGATTGCTACTATGTTCGACCATTTCAACAACCATTGCAATTCACATCACAGGCAGTCATTTGATTCAGTAATAATGGCAGAAACTTTTCCAAATGCTGGTTTAAAACGTTGAACACATGAGAACGTAAATCATCATGAATTTATTATTTTTTTATGCTTGTGCATATCATAATCAGCTGTGGAAAAATGCTACTACATCATACACAATATGTACAATATTCCATTAATTTCCATTGTATTGGGGCAGTGGGTGGGGGGGATCTCCGGACGGAAATCTTTAAATCTGGGCAAGTAAAACCCAGATTTTAAGATATTAAAGGCTAAATAAAATTAGAGGGAAGTGAAAAAAAATTGAGGGGTTTTGGAATTTGGGTGAAGCGACCCTTTAAATGTTATATCACATTGTCCTTTCAATTAATAAGTCCAGTGCTCACTCTGAACAGGGATTTAATGCAAGTTTGTTGAACATAATATTTTTTTCCCTAAGCAGGCTTGAATATCACCAAAAACATTATCATAGCAATTTATTGATGTCTTTTTGAATTTTTTTCACCAGGGTCCTCCAGGATCTCAGCCTTCCCCTCACACGCAGCCTCCCCCACACAACCCCAGTAATCCCATGATGGGACCTCACGGACAGGTAAGACGGAAACCTGTCACATTCCTCCTTCAGCTGCTGTGTTGTAGTTCCCTCTTTAAGCCAGCTCTCACTTTCTCACACTCACTCACTCACTCACTCACTGTTAGCACACCGGTCCCCTGTTGTGCTAACAGACAGGACAGGCAGCATCCACGATGGTCGGTTGGATGAATAATTTAGCTGTGTTGGCCCAGCTGTAAGGAGCGGAGGTGCATCTGGAGGGCCTTCTTTCTCCCTCAGCCCAGCACTCACCATCCCATAGTCCATCAATAGACCATTAATATTGCAGCAGAGCCTGACACGGTGCAGCTCTTCGTGTACAAACCCACCACAAGATGGTCAAAGCAGGAGAGGAGAGGATTAGACAGGAAAGGGAAGGAGTAGGAGAGGAGGAAGGAGGGAAAAGGGAAAAAAAGAAAACAGTAGTAATTCAGTCCTCGCCTCAAGGGCTAACTGGGATTATATAACTCGTCCTCCACTTGCCCCAAATGCACACACACACACACACACACACCCACACACACACACACATACTCCAACACACAAAACATACAGTACTTAATTACCATTGAAAGCCAGTCTCCTGTTGTATTTGTGTTGTCTGTGCTTATCTCTGTGTGAAGATGATGATATGAACATTACTCTGCTGTTCATGCTCCGTGACCAAAACACACAACTCTTACCCAATCTGCATTCAGATCAGCATGTTTCCCCTTGATACTAAAATACTTGGATTGAGTTTGGAATTAACTCTTATCATCTGACACTGAAATATGGCTCACTGGATGTGGGTATTTGTAGTTGCAGCAGCGTACTCTCATAGGTAATTCTGAAAACCATCTGTCTGGGGTGCTTTACATTATTCACTAGATGTGCGCTGGCTCTGTATGTGTTTCCCGGCCAGCCAGTTCTTGTCCCCTCTCTGCTGAAACATCTGTGTGGATGGTGTTACAGCCACGGTGAGAAAATGTCCAGCACACGTGCAGCTGCACAAAACAGGCAAACATGAAGATGTAGAACATGTCCTTTCCATGTACAACTTCATTCTCCCATCCAACTGTGTCATGTTCCTGGTCTGTTCTGCTCCACCTCCCCCTCTCCCATATTGTTCTTCCAGTCCAAGTTTCTATCCTTCATGTTTTCTCCCTCTCTCTCTTATCTGTCCTCCTTTACCTTTATCCTAATGGATTTTACCACCTGAGGTCTTACTTTATAAAACTTAATGACAGGCCCCTCCTTCTTGGTAAATGTAACAAAACTACTACAGTAACATTATTCTTCAACACAATAGCTCCCCCTGCTGACTCGCAAAGGTAACACCTCAAAACTGGGCAGGTTAGATACAGCGAGTCAGATTTACTAAGCCTTTTGTGCCTTGTTTCACTAGTATGAGAATTATTTATCGAGAAGAACACTTTGCCTGTCATCAAACCTTGTGACTAATCCATTTTATGTGGAAACATTTCTGCTTCTGAAGACCACATTTGCACAGATATACTAAGATGTTTAATTTAGGCTGATTGTAATAACATTATTATCATGATGTTTTTAGTATTCTGTAGAGATCTGTGCTTAATTAGTTCAAAACCTCCAAATAACAGCATCTTAAAAGAAGAGAGAAGTAATAAATCCATCTTAAAATGGCAAACAAACAGTGGACCAGGATTTATGGATGTGTGGTTATTAAGCTTGAATATGACGTTCACTGAGCTGATAATGACAATGACTCGCTGAGACATGTACACTGTGGTGGATTGTGTATTTTATAATTCATGCATTGTTTTTATAATAATCTCTATTCATATCCTTACAAATCTATTTTCTCATTTTGCAAACCTTCCTATAAATAAATGTCAATATAACTTTATGAGTATCTGACCCTAATTTTATTTATTTATTCACTTGAGATTAGCAAACGGTATCTTAATTAATTCTTCATAATCACTGTCTTTAGAGAAAATCCTAACATTACCTTGTTACCTGTTATTGAATTCATTGATTTTAGTTGTCTTCATAAATTACATGAAATGTACAGCGCACTTTACACTTGGGCATAATCCTAGTTTAGAGTGTTGAATTGCATTTGCCTTAAACAAGGTCACGAGCAAAATTATTTTTGATATTTTAATCTGTCAAGAATTATAACAAGTATTCAGCTCAAGATCATCCTGAAATAAAGTACTCATTGTCCTTCTCATGTCCTTCCTGCAGCCATTTATGTCTCCACGGTACCCAGGTGGCCCAAGGCCCTCGCTCCGTATGCCAAATCAGCCTCCTGGGAGTATCCCTGGGTCACAGCCCCTCTTGCCAAACAGCCTGGACCCCACCAGACCTCAAGGTATTGACAAAGATGTGGTGTTATTTCAGAGAGGCTGCGCTTTTACACTTCGCAGACTAATCTCATATTGGCTTCTGAATGAGAATGCTTTCTCCTCATTTATGGGATTATTATTGATCTAAACAGTGCTGCCATTCTAACAAGCTACGCGCTCTGTGTTTCACCACAGGACATCCAAACATGGGAGGTCCAATGAGAATGAATCCCCCTCGGGGTATGGGAGGCATGGGCCCACAGGTAGGTACCCGTTTTATTACTCAAACACAACAGGCTGTGTTAATAAAGTCATGACAGTGGATGGCGTCCTTCAGCACTACCAGCCCACTGCACTCCCACTCTGCAGCTGCCACACAGCCGGATTTGGTGCTTGGCCTGTCAGTTTATGAACAAACCCAATATTTGGTTGCCCTTCATTAAGGGCTACCATTAAAACAGCTATAATGTCAAACCAGCAGCCTATAAACTGCATGCAGATTGTCCTTCTTCTCTGCTGAAGAGAAATTTTGGTTCTGCCAGCCTCATAACTTTGCCTTTAAATGTCAGAAGCGCTCTGATGATTAGCTTGGCTCGGACCGGAGCTCACCCACTGCCAACACCAGTTCTACATGTTAAATCCTACTTGCCGACTCCCACCTAGGGAGACAAACAGAGGCGGAGTAGTCAGGCTGCTCTGAGCAAGCCGCCACCAACACATTTTGACCAAAAATGGTGCCAATTTTGGCACTGTTGGTTTCCTTTTTATTGCTTTAATTTTTGTCGATGTGATTCAGTGTAATACATGAGATGCTTAAACAACAGTGTCCTTTTGAATTACCATTACCAGACAGCTGCTTCATTCTGCACCCAACCACCTCCCGCTCCAACATCACCTCACACAAAGACGCACACACACACACTCTCTCTCTCTCTCTCTCTCTGTGCCACCCTGGCTCGGTGACTTTGGCAGTGAGCGTACCAGCAGCTGGTGTGGCATCTGCTCGACAAGTGTAATCGTCTGCTGAACAAAACTCTTCCTCTGAGTAGAGCTGCTCTCTGGCCTGCCCCCCTACTCTCTCTCTATATATCTGTCTCATTCACACACACATACATACACAAGTACACACGTAGTGCCAGCCAAACCCGCCTGCTGGGCAGCCATGAAAACATACACGCAAACACACAGAGGGGAGCATGGACACATAGAGACACACAACATACAGACATACACAAACACACTCACACACAGCTGTCCACTTTCACACACACAGTCCATACATCACATAATTAAACACTAGTTGGTGGGAGACATGATCGTCACTGACCTTCATTGAGATTCAAACCTTTAGACAGAGCAGGTGTGAGACGCCGTGCTGACTGTGTGCTCCTCTCTTTGTGCAGAACTACGGCGGAGGGATGAGGCCTCCTCCAAACTCCATGGGGCCAGGGATGCCGGGCATGAACATGTTAGTAGATTGCCAGAGAAAATCTTTATTTAGAGGGAAAATCCTTTTATTTATTTTTTTACAACCTAGATCTTATTTTTGTAGTTTTTACCATTGTTGCTGAGGTGTGGGGACGTGGCAAAATCCCTCACTGCATAACAAAAATCTGTGTACGCACAACTACAGTGAGTATAGCATGTCAAAGTTCAACCAGGAACTTGGACTGCAAAATCAAATGGACATTTACAAGGGACAGATTGGTTAATAGCTACAGCATTTGCTTTTGTCCTCCCCTCCAAATATTGCTCGTGTTTCTGCCCTTTTGGACTCATTTGTCCCCAGATCTCAGCATAATGGAGGTGAGAAAAGAACGTTACTATTATCACCAACAGGTTGTGCAAATCTTACCTTTCGTTTAATAAAACCCCAGTAAGCTGAATTGACCGACACTATCACATCTTTGAAATTAGAATATATCACAATTTAAAAACGATACCAGTTTACAAAACTCTTTATTTGACAGATTATATTATAGGAAGGAATTACTGTATTAGGAATGTTTGTCTTCTACACTTAAAGTGCCGTGTTACCACACTTAAAATGTACATTTTATCATGGAAATTCACCTCTGGATTAAATGTGCATATCAACTAATAGACTGTGTTTATGCACTTAAGAAATCACTAATTAGAAATCATCTCCCGTGATGCAACGTTGCCGTTGTGTGCCAGAAATCTTCTATTAAATATCTTTATCTTTCTCTCTGTGTGCTTCCCCAGGGGTCCTGGTGGAAGAGGTCCATGGCCGAACCCCAACACCAACTCAGTGAGTCACATTCTCTTACATCTTTATCTCCTACATGACTGAGTGTGTTTACAATAACTGTGTCTCATGTTTTGTTTCATCTCGGGTCTATTCTCTCCGCAGATAGCTTATTCATCTTCATCTCCAGGCAACTATGTGGTAAGTGTCCCGTCATGGGCTCGTGTTCGACCACGAGCCATAAATTACCTGTCATGCGTTGATATCTAACAGGCACGCTGCCATCTAGGTGCACTCAGCGCTCATTTCTCTTTTTCTCTTGCTTCTTCACCCCTCAGGGCCCTCCAGGGGGAGGCGGCCCACCAGGAACTCCCATCATGCCTAGCCCCGGAGGTGAGTTATACACTTCAGTTTCCCTTTCTTCTTTTATCCAGTGTTCACTGAACAAGGGCTTTGTCAGAAACATCAAACCTGTTCTCTGGCAGAGACAGTGATAGGACTCTAAATACTTTAGGAATTGAGCTTTTAGGAGGAATTATGTGTTAGTGTAAGACATTGATAAATGGTAAAATATTGCACTGAGCCTAATTTGGTATTATATGTGACACATGCACAGTAAAAAAAAAAAAATGTTGTCAGCATTTCCCACTTTAGGCACATTCTGTAGCTGTGTTTTCTCATTGTCAAGACAGTTGTACAAAGGGAAGCAGAGGCATGTCAGTCTGCAATCAAATGAGTGATCCATCTCAGCTTTGACCCATCAATCTAGTGTCTCTGTGGAGGATTAGCTGAGTACAAAACACTGCTGGCTGATATCCTGTAGATGTTCTGTTTCTGTTGGCCTGTGGAGAGCTTCTTTTTGTGTCCACTATTTATTATTTATATACGTACCTCTATTGTGATACGTTGCCGGGGCAACCTTTTGCACAAAACGCTCCTGCTCACACGTACACCGGGAGAGAAAACATATTTCCACTGCAGTCGCCAAGACTGTGCGCACAGACACACACACACACACACACACACACACACACACACACACAGACACAGACCTCCCACAAAAATGCACACCTCCCACTCAGTTTTGCCCCCCTCCTCCAGTCACGACAACGCAAGCTAGATTCAGAGACACTAACAGGCTAGATCTCTCCACCACTTTGCACATGTACTGTATCCATCTCCTCCCCTGTCTTTCAATTTGTTATTCTTATTTTTTCCTGCTTTTGTCAGTCCTCCACTCACAACTTTCTGCCTGCAATGTCAGATCAAGGTCACCTCATCCTTCTGAATCTTTGCAGGACACAGACACATGAGGAGCAACACAGCATGTACTAGTTGTTGCTAAGTTGCCAGGGTGTCCATATAAAAACTTGGTCTAATCTCCTGATTGTAGGAATAAGAGATAATGAGTTTCTTTTATTGAACATTGCAGAGAGCAGTGTGTAGATTGATTGACAGACAGATTCACTGACATCATGTACTGGCACTTAAAGCAACATACAGGTAGTCTTTGCCCTACAGCAGAAATAAGAACATGTCTGGGCTGTAGCTGAATGTATTGTACAAATGGCTAAATTAAACTGAAATGATGTCAAATACAATGAAAGACAGTGCCACTCCAGTCATTTCTGTGCAGCTTAGCTCGTTATTTTCCATTCATTACCCCATTCCATACCCCAAATTCACCTTATTTTTGGACATTTTCTAGAACAACTAGATATTGGATATGAAAGCAGACAGAGATAACAGTGCTAGGGCTTATCTGCAAGTATTTCCATGCGTCTAGGAGGAACAAACTGGATTTACAGTATTCTGACTTTACTGCTCTTCATTCATAGATTCAACAAACTCAAGTGAAAACATCTACACAATGATGAACCCCATCGGCCCTGGTGGAAATAGACCTAATGTAAGTAATGTCATTTTAATAGCTTCAGTGTTTCTACATTTCACCCAAGATTTCTTTGTTTGTCTAATCCACTACCCAAGCATGCAAAGAGCAAGATAAATGACCTTTGTACATTTTACTGCTATTCTTCTTTAGTTCCCAATGGGACCAGGTCCTGATGGGCCCATGGGTGGAATGGGTGCCATGGAGCAGCATCATATGAACGGATCACTAGGTGAGTAGCCAAAGATAGTGTGCAGTGTATGTAGCAGGTACTTGCTAAGCTCCTGATTATACTGAGTGAAACCTGTTACTTTCTATGAACAAAGGCCTTTAGAAGCAAGACTCTGCCCTCTTATGGCTTGTGGAGGAAGTTCTCTCCCTCCTCCGGGTGTTGAACAAAGCTAAAACACATTAGTGGGGCAGTGAGTGGGCCAATTGATCCTGTAGATGGGTGAGACATCAGAGATCAGTGAAGCCGATGAGTTCTCATCTGTATCTGAAACAAATTGCTTAGTTAAAAGTCATTAAGTCTGCACTTGCACTGGATATCCTGAACTGATGTTGAATAAGCGGCAAGACACTGAGGATCGGTTAACAGTTACCTCATAATGATACAGGTTTCTCCTTTTTCTGACCACAGGCTCTGGTGACATGGATGGGTTGCCAAAGGTAAGACTGACTGACTGTCTGTCTATTTATCTGTGCATCTGTCTGTATGGACTTCTGTTTTCTTATTGTTTTTTGTTTTTTTTCCATCTGTGTTGTAGAATTCTCCCAACAACATGGCAGGCATGAACAATCCTCCCGGCACTCCGCGGGACGACAGTGAGATGGCAGGCAACTTTTTAAACCCATTCCAAAGTGAAAGTGTGAGTACCAAAAGAGACAACATACCTCTTAAGCTGGGAACAAAATAGAAGGCTATTTAAAATCCTGTGACAAGGCATACACATGTTTAATCACTTACTTCTGCAGATTAAAGTCATATCTGCACTGATCTCCATTGGTAATTCGATCAAACGGCAGGATCACAGTTAGATTTGTGCAGTCACAAAAAAATAAACATATTTGATACAATTGTGATTGCTCCATCTAGTCTGATACTCAATTACAGGGAATTACATTTAAACCTTAAACCCCTGCATACTAGAAGATTGTGTGCGCTAACAGTCCATGGTGATGCTCTATTTTGCATACACTACCAAAAAATCTCCATGACCTTGAAACCAGTCCTCATGGCTAAATTGAACTGATAATCAGTCCTTTATATTGTGCCCAGTTTTCCCAGCTTTACCCAACACACACAATAACACAGCATGCACAAACACAAGCATGGAAAAGAACAACATAATGTGCTTTCTCTGATGCATGGAGAGATTGTCATATAGTGATTAATATGAGACTGACAACTACATTTTGCTACAGTATCTTCACTGTGATCTGAAATTCCCTAACATTTTCTCCTTGGGCTGGACTCTGCTTTGCTTGCTGCTGGTTTACTGACTTAGAAAGTCAATTAGAAAGGATTAATTATTATGTGTAATGTATGCTGCAAAAGGCCACTGTATTAGACATGGCATTTAGTTAAGTTAGTAGTATTGCTTTCATCTTGAACTGGGTAGTGTAAGAAGTTTAATATAGTTTTGGCTTATCTTTTCTCCCCTCCCTCTCTTTTTTTCTCTCTTTACAGTATTCACCCAACATGACGATGAGTGTGTGATTTTTTTTTATTTTATCTTTTATTTTATTTTATTTCTTTTTCATCTCCCCTTATCCCAATCTCCCTCTCCCATCCACCCTGGTGCGCCTTGCATTACCCTCCTCCCTCCCTTCTTACCTCCTCCTCCTCCTTGTGGACGGTGTGCTGTGCCACACAGCCCCTGGGGATGCCCCTGGAAAGCAGGACTCCCCTCAAGGCCCCCCATCCCAATGCCTATAAAATGGGTGTAAGAACATGAAAAGGCCTCCAAGCAACAGGAACGGCCTCTTCTTCGCTTCTCTTCGCCTGCCGGGCCTCGACACGGGCCCTAGGAGAGTAAGAGCCCGAAACTGCTCCTGTCTCTCCCAAACCCAAAACCTGCCCTCATGGGTGGCATTCAAGCCCTATCAAGATGCCCCTTCTGCATCTACCACAACTCCATTATATCATGCTGATCATAACTTATGAGGGCACGAAGTTGTTGACTGACAGGGGTCGAAAACTCTCATTCAAAAACTCTGCTCCTGTGGCGGGAATGATAAAAAAAAATTTAAACAACAGATGAACTGATAATGTTATTTTAGGGCAAGGATGGTTTTCATAAAATGTTTGTATTTTTTTGTTGTTGATGGTAATATTATTGTTCTAATTTTCATAATTGATATTATTCTACTAATGTAGTTATGATTTCCTGTAAAGGGCACATTTTATCTCAGCAGCAGCATCAAACAATGACAGAATAAGCACACACTCGAAAAAATGCACAATGATTTTCTGTTTACATGATTTTAGGTTATTTGATGTTTGTTTTGTTTTTCGTCACAGTCGGTCTCACGTCACATACCTCTCCTACATACCTGTAGCTTGAGTCTTTGCCATCTAAACGTTTGTAGCACCACTTACATAAACCTTCAAAGTAAGAGTGATCAGGATAATTGACTGTCTTCACCTCATGAATTAGTTTGTGTTGAGGTGTTAGTATCTCGGTTAAAATTATCCATACAGTTAAAACAGAGGCTTTCTCAGAGCTTTGCTATTTTCTGGTACAAAGTGTCTGCTGATGCACCTGAATGATCGTATGTCTAGCTATCTTGTCTTAATAAGCACCCCTTCTCATAATTTTCTATGTTTTTACTGCGCAGGGAACGGCTCTGATGAAATCCTGAGATGATTGTCAGGACAGGTGCCAGTTCTCATTCAGTAATAGACAGAGCGAGAGAGCATCTCTTCTATGGATTTGGTCTTGTCTGTAAATACGACATATTTAGCTTGTATTGTGGTTGTTTTATTATTTGTTATTTACTGTACAAGTTGTCTGTGAGTCCTAAAACGTGGTTCCTTCCCCTTCATCACTTTGTTTGATTTCAACCTCACTGTGGACTCGAAGTGGCACTGTTTTCCTCCCAGGATTCATTATGGTCTCTCGCCGATGTCTCCTTTTGGACTAGGAGATATTGTGGGACCTCAGATACACTCACGAGGCCTGCTTGCTTGCTTGGAGTTTGGGTTGAACTCACTGATCCTGTATGATCCACTTTCTTAACCCAGACAAGACGGGCTACATAACTGTCTCCTTGGAGCTCCCATTGACCCGTTCCTTCAGCGAGTCCCATACATACGGGATAATGGATCCAGCGTATTGGGAGGCTGCAGCAGCGCTTATGACGGGAGCAGAGTGATGCACCTTGGGGTTAACAGACCATGCATCCACATCGGTCTAAAGAAGAGGAACAATAATGGGATACTTTTGTAATGGATATGTTTCAATTTTTGTGGATTGTTTTCAGCAGATTGTTTTTATTTTAAAGGTATTTTTAAATGTAAGCCCATAGAATCTGCACACAAAGAAAAGCATAGTTACATATCACGCTATTTAATTAGTTTTTTTCTGTATGTTATGTACTCTTGGCCTGATCAACTCTCTGTCACTGTTTCAAAGGGATAAATGATCTCTCATGGCATCACACTGCAGCACTTACGTCATGGCTGTGTTCAAACCAACAATAACTAAACAACAATTGTAGCCTCTATGGGTGACCGTGATGTACTTATCAATTTTCTGATATCAATGTGAACAGATTGTACCCAGAGTTCAACAGGGACATCTCCAGGATTTGGCTATCAGTGGCCTGGGAAACACTCTCTCCAGTGTTCCTTCAATGTACTGACACACACCTCCCTTCTTTCCTCCAATCCCATCCCTCACCCCCCACCCCCTCTTTAATTTCCTTTTTTGTAAATACTGTATAATGCATTTTGATATCATTGACATGTTTTGATATGTCAGTCACTACCAATGAATACAGCTGAAAGTAAATTATAAATAAAACTGTCCATGTTTTTCATAGAGAATGGATGCGCTGACTATTTGGCTCATGTGGCTAAATTTCCATTAAAATGTATAGAATACAGTAACACAATAAATGCAGACTGTATGCGAAAGACTTGTATGGTGGGGAGGATAGGACAGAGAGAGGACAGGACAGAGAGAAGCAAACAAGCTGTGGCGTCCTCACTCTGCCCTTGTCTCCTTATGTTTTAGTTAAATGTTACTATTGGCTTTGAATAATCATTTGAATTCTTTTTCCAAAGGGCATCTTCTCACTAAAAAAACATGTGACCTCTTATTGCAGTTTTTAATATGAAGGATTTTTATCAATTTAAGAAAACTTTTAAAAAGGTAAAAATACTTAAGAGAACCTCATTTTAAATTAAGAATAGATCAAAAAGTAACTGTGTCCTTTGCTATTCGCTCCTGTTATAGCGTTGTATAGACTGAAGCTCTCTCACTGATCCTCTCTCAGTCCTCTGTGTATATCGATTGTTGGCCATCTCTGTACTTCTATTGTGATGTATAATACTGTACCATTAGGAAGATTTGCTGGTCGGGTGGGGTGGTTATGTGGAGTCGGGGAGGGGTAGGGATTCACGGGAAGGGGATATGAATGATTCTCCTGTACCGTTCATGGTCCTTTCTGATGACACGGCAGTATTCAATATGAAGCAGTCTGTCTCTTGGGTTTGCTTTGTATTTACATGGTAGGATAGTTCAGAATCTTGTCTTAGGGACTTAGGTGTCTTGTGTAGGTAATAAAGATGTTCTTTGTATGTTTCTTTATATTGTAAAGTTTCTTTAGACTGAAAGAAAAACAGATAATTTGCTTATCAAAAAAGAAACAATGCATCAATAATAAATGTCATTTGATTTTTCCTTGTTGTTTGGATCTCTTCCTATGAGCTCTCATTTAGCTTTCAACACCGATCTTATGCGGTACACAAAGAGAAGTTGTATACAGTGTTGGACTGGATCACTTAAGCCTTTTTTGTAAATCATGTTCATTTAAAAAAAAAAACTAATTTCCAGTGGACGCATTCCTTTTCAAAATTTGGAAAGTTAAATAACTTGGCATGTTATATACCTGCATGATATTTAAGGTGACATGTTCTGGCAAAGACATATGGAGGGTAAAAGGACTTCCTGCACCTAAATGGTTGGAAGTGATTCAAGTGCCCTGTTTTAAGTTTTAACTGCTCTATCATAAGCATTGGTTTTTGGGCCTCACCTGTGCACAATTATTGCTGTAAAATTATTGGTTTGGGTTAAACCCACACTACATGATTCTGCCACCTGTGCACATGTCTTATCATACCTCCAAATAAGCAAGAAACCAAAGAACTATTAACTATAAAGTCCTGCTGTTTACATTCAGGAACTAAATCATTGGCAATAATGCAATTTTTGTGAGATAATGGCAGGTGAATGCTCTTCATTTTACTGTGATTCTACTTAGAGGTGCTTTTAAATTACCTTAAGAAATATACAGTTATATTTTGGTACTATTTTTGAAGTAATGTTAGCCACTCATGAATCCTCAGTGGATATAGTCACAATCAGGCAAATACATTTTGTATTATATGCTGTCTACTTACCCTCTTTAGCTAGAAGATAAGTACAGAGGTGGGCTAATTTTTCTATATTAAAAACGGAAAGGGCAGTCTCCGGAATGCCTGTGAGGTCAAACATTAATATGCATGAAAAGGTCCAATAGAAGGACAGGAGCTCAAGGTTAACAGGAAGCAGCTTGTTGAGATGAGCTAGAGATCGCGATGAAGTCAGTTTGATGTTGTATATACAGCAACACATTCAGGTCCCACTGGTCTCATGTTCCCCAGCAGCAAACTGACTTCACCAGGACCAAAACAAGCCTCTGCATAGATAGTGTTTGAAGGTAAGGTTCCGTTTATTTTGATAAATGGGTTTATCACATATGACACTCTGACTGACTCACTCTATCTGAAGTCGATATAAGCAGTGGTTCATTGCAAGATGAGATAAAAACAGCCGCTTAATGTTCATTAATATTAGCTAGCTAACCTAGATACCTAGCGAGATTACAGCTAATGCTAGTTTGCTGTTGTCAACTTCCTTGGCTAACGTCTGCTAGCAGTAGCCTGCTAGCCGCTTGGAGAGAGAGCGGTAGGACAACTTGTCAGAAACTTCTGGAAACGTGTGGCTAGCTTGGTTACTGTTAATCAAAATATCCTGTTTTAGCAAAACACTTAACAGGTGAGTTGTAATTGTAATCGTGTTGTAAATGTGTTCATTTATAATAAGTGACTCGGTGCTGGGTGGTTTTGTATGTTAGTCGTTTTAATTGTAGATGCTGTGTTAGCACAGTTATAAGCTCACTGATATGATATTATAGCAGCGGATGAATTTTTTAAACGGTGATTTAGATTTTAATTGGGACACCGGTTCTGGGACAAACAGTTAAATAAGTTAATAAGGTTGCATTTTTGAAGTTGTTAACCTTCTGCTAATGACTGAAAAAAGAGGAGACTATGGCCTCTGATAGCCATGACAGTGCGCCATCAGCGAAGAAGAATGGACAAACCTCGTTGCTGGACAGCGGGGAGGACTTTGAGGTTTTAGACGAAGAAGACATTGACGACGACCCTCCTCCGCTGGAAGACGCCGGGGGTGGAAAGGGGAAAAACACAGATGAGTCTGAAAAGAAAAATGCAGACGCAGATTCAGACCCTCTAGGTCCAGTGGAAGAATGGCTGGATGTATTAGGTATGTAACAAAAGCACCACAGTTACATGTCAGATTGTAGCAGAGTACATTCCTGTAGATTAGAAGGTGTTCCAGTAGTTAATAGGAAAGTGCTCTGATCAAATCCACACACTCACCTCTTGTGCAACAGAGTCCAAGGTGGTGTGATTCCCTTGATCAGTGCTGTAACTGACTGAAATGACTGACTGTGTTTGTCTCCAGGTAATGACCAACTGAAGAAAAAAGTCCTGGAGGCAGGGGAAGGGCGAGACAGTCGGCCACAGAAAGGACAGAATGTAAAGATAAATCTTAAAACATACCTGAAGGAGGGGACACTTGTAGAAGAGCGGCCTGGCCTCTCTTTCACTCTTGGAGATGGAGATGTCTTCCAGGTAACAATTTGAGCTACTTCTCAAATGGGAAAGACTACAGAGAGATTTCACAGTCTCACATCAGGTTGTGCATAATTTTCTTTATGCTATTGCCAACAGTTTGTATTACGCTGTGCATGCATATCTTACTGCAATGAGATTGTTATCCTTTTCAGGCTCTGGATCTCACAGTCCAGCTCATGGAAATGGGAGAGAAGGCCCTTATCCACACTGATGCAAAATATGCATATGGTGCCCGGGGGAGGTAGGGACGTGTTTTAATCTAATGGCTAAAGACCATATAAACTGCAAGTTTCATGTAAATGTAAAAATAACAATCATACTATAGCTGCAATTTCAAACTTAAACTTACCTTTAGTTTTACTATTAATTCCCAAACAGATGTATATTCCCATTCTTTAATTTTAACAAAACTGCGTAGCTACAAGCTCTGTTCTTGGCTTCTTGGATGTTCTGAAACCTTCTGTGACACACACTTTCATTCAGAAATGAAATTCCTTGTGTGACTGATGCTTCCTTATTTCCTCAACTCCTGAACTTGACTGTGTTTCTTCATCTTTCCAGTCTTGAACCTGAGGTTCCCCCCAATGCTGAGCTGTCCCTAGAAGTGGAACTGCTGGAAGCTACTGATGCCCCAGACCTGGAGCTGTTGGCCCCAGCAGAAAAGATTGCCCTGGCCAGCCATAAGAGAGAGCGAGGCAATGTTCATTATCAGCATGGGGACTACGCTTTTGCTGTCAACTCATACAGCATTGCCCTGCAGATAACAGAGTCTAGTTCTAAAGGTGAGATGCAGGCCAGGGAGTCAGGACTCAGTGAAAAGTTTATTACAGTAGGGGTTTCTAACAGGTGGGGTAGCATGGCACTCAAAGACTTTTAGATTTACCCTCAAAACAAGAGGGGCCTTGTCTCTGAAATGTCTTGCATGGTTTTTGTTACCTTTTTTTAACTGGTTTTAAACTTTCTGTTTATGTTGTGGTTTCTTTTGTTGCAGTTGACATTAGTCCTGAGGAGGAGAATGAGCTGATGGATGTAAAAGTGAAGTGTTTAAACAACATGGCAGCTTCTCAGCTGAAACTGGACCACTATGATGCAGCACTTAAATCTTGTGTGTCAGCACTGGCACACCAGCCAGACAACATAAAAGCACTTTTCCGCATGGGCAAGGTACATGTCACTCTTGTTCTTTCACTTTCTCTTAGTCTGTGGTAGATTGTGTTATTAAAATTATGTTTGTTTGTTTGTTTTTTTACTCAAGGTACTAGCCTTGCAAGGTGAATACACAGAAGCCATTCAGACTTTGAGGAAGGCACTGAAGTTGGAACCAAGCAACAAGGTACTTTTGGACTCTTCACATTCATTTTTGTATGGCGAAATGGCAGTTCTTTCTTATGGCCAGTAGATGGTACCATAGGGTAAAATATCAAATCACTTAGTTTGTAGTGCAAGGTCAGGTGGACTGCTGATTAATCATTTCAGAGGATCTGTTTTCATGTTGTTGCTGTAAATAGGTTTGCCCTGCACCCCAGCCATACCTAATACCTAGCCACTGTTCTTGTTCTCCTGCTTATAAAGTTGAGTATATGTGGTTCTTTGGCTACACAAGGCCATTTGACAGTTCTCAGCTCAGTGCGTGGGCTTTTTGGATCAGCTGTGAGCTGCAGCAGCACGGTACTCATGCCCAGAATCCCCCACTTGAGTCCTACACCAATCTGTCAAACAGCACATGGCCTGGCCGCCACTTAAGTTATTCATCCAACACACGCAGTGTAAACATAATGTACTAGTACATTTTGCAATAGGACATCTTGGGTGGATTGAGGTTTTAATGGGCCTGTGTGTGTGAATCTTTTCATATCTGAAGTCTGAAGTTTCATGTTGTAGATTGTGTGGACTGCCAGAGTTGTGTCAGTAGCTGTCAACCTTGTGTAGGTTTACAGTGATGTCTGTGTGTCAACACACATTTTTAAACTGGTGGGAGATTAGCTGTTTTAATATTAAAATGGACTTTCTTCTCAGCGCTATAACAATGAAAAGACTCCCCAAATAACATCATGTTCTCGCAGCAAGAACAGTGGGTGTGCTTCAGTGACAATATCAGAATGCTCCCATTATAATCAGTGAGGCGGTCTTAAACAGGCGCAGGCGTCATGGGGTGACAGGATGACGCGCTATCGCTCTCTTCACCAGGAACTGACAGACATGCTGTCTACATATTTTACACTGGTGTCAGCTGTTCACGCCCTCTATCTTCAACTCAAATGGATGAGAGGAGATTTATTTGTCTGTGGTTTGTTTGTTTACTTTTAGACGTGACGGCAGACTTGACAGTTCCAGTTTAGACAGCCTCAAACCATCTTGGCACAGTATTTGGACTCACTGATGATGTTAGGACAGGATGTTTCATGTTTATTTAGCCTTCTTTATCCTTCCCTTTGGGACAAGTTAGTGTTGCGTTATTTTGGTGTAGGTGCCAACTTGCCAAGGGTGCCCTGCACAAACTTTGCTGTAAATGTTACTCTTAGCATTAGATAGGCACACAATAGAGACTTGTACAGTCACTCACACTGACTCTCCACTCCCGACATATGTCTTTAAATATAGTCTGTGCTCAAATATAAAATTGAACATTGCTGTAAACTTTTATGTTAATGGCGCTGCATCAGTCTTTCTGAAGCGCATTTACAAAGCATAAACATTTTTGTTGTTTCTGGGAGCAGTGGTTTGCTTAGTCCCTCACAGGCTTTATGAGCAGTAAAGTGACTCAAATCTGAGACAGAGTTGGAACAATAACAGAACCCATATCCTGGAATTGTCTGGACATGCAGGCTAAATTTGTGATGCAAGCCTGTGATTTCTTGTAAGACAACAAAGAACGGCATAAACATTTTTTCCAGTATTTTTTTTAATGCAAGTGTTAAATTGATGCTTCATCCATCCATCATGTTCGTAGAAAAGTGATCGGTCATATTCCTTTTGAAATGCCCCATGATGTCGTTTGTCATGCTTTCCAGGCCAATTGGCGACCACTTGTGTCTGTTGTAAGGGTATTGTCATCCTGACGCATTCCCATTAACAAGGAAACCAGTCTTGACTTTGCTATACAATAGCACGACTTTGTTTCCCTCATGTTGGGATAGCTGGGTTGGCGGAGTAGAGAGGGGTTTGGGTGTTGATCTGTAGCCTGTTTGTCTTGTCTCTTCTGTACAGACTATCCACGCAGAGCTCTCCAAGCTGGTGAAGAAGAACTCGGAGCAGAGAGGAGCAGAGCAGGCCATGTATAAGAAGATGCTGGGTAACCCCACTAGTAGCAGCAGCAGCAGTACACAGAAACACTGGGCCAAGTCTTCATGGGTGAGACATTCCCTGAGGAAACAAATGTGTTTAAGTGTTAAAAATCTGGGGTTAGAATACAGCTTGAATCTCTGTTCATCATCACATGACTCTCATGCACTTTCATTAGTTCTTTTGGAATGATATGTATGTAATCATCGAGGGAACCTTTGTGTGGTAATTAACAAGGAGTGTCAGTTATGTATCAATATTTTAAGTCCGATGAATATCTTGTGTTGAGCTTTTCACTGTGTCATGATATTATTCAACCTACTTAACATCACTCTACTCTTTTTGCTCCTTTATTTCCCCAGGGTCTCAGCTGGAAGTGGCTATTCGGTGCCACTGCTGTAGCCATTGGCGGTGTAGCATTATCCGTCGTGATAGCTGCTAGAAATTGAACCAAGCCTGTAGTGATGGCCTGACCAAGCCACTGCAATGTGAGCCTAAACACAGAAGCACATCTGGGCAGTGCCTTCTGACCTTTGGTCAAAGGGGGTGGAAATGTCAGTTGGTCAGTTGCCTCTTCACTGTCACTCTCCTTTCTCTGCTGTGTTTGAGAACTATATGTGACAAATAATAAAACATCAATATTTGCATATGGGAGCTGTATTTCCAAACTTAGAAATGTGTAGGTTTATGCATATTTGTCACGTTGCCAGACACTGTTTTCTTTTGCTGCCATTGTTTTTGTCTTTGGTAGCTAATGTTAGAAATTGATTATTTGAGCATCGAAAGAAATTATTTACCATAGATTCAGATATGAGCTAAAATATTTTTCCTATTAAAATAGCTATTGTGATATGGCCCTATGTTATGCTATAGTTTTAAAGCATCAGACTGCGCAGTTAAATTAATATTTCCTATCCAAGAGAGAATATGTGATTTCACTTTGTTTTAATTATGGTACTATGTTTCATGTCCACTGTTGTAATGCAGGTACATTATTATTATTATTATTATTTGAGGGCCACACAATGGCAAGGTACCTGGCTTGTGTGCTAGTTCTTACACCCTTTTTATAGACTCTACTCATACACAAAGTGACCAGAAAAATAGAAACATTTGTACAGTATAATGCAATACAACAGTCACTTTGTGTTGAGACTGTTACTTTAGTTGTTTGTGTGTTGAGTCAGTTCTGTGGTGTGTATTGAGGCTGGAGCTTGTTTTGATGTTCTACTGAAAGGTGTTCCTAAAATGGTATCCACCTCATTAACCTATATGGAGGAGCAAAAATATAAGAAACACATCACAACATAATGCAATGAAATAAAATACAACAAACTGCAGCCTCAAATCCATGGAATTGTATCAACATGGACACAGCGTCAACTACAACAAACAAAAATAATAAAGTTTAACAACAATGGTTTATACATACGTGACTGTATTGGATTGCAATTTATTGCTCAGGGGGGGGAATCTATATTCTTGGTCACTTGTGTATAAATACATTAAAGCATCAGGTAAAGTACATATACTTTACTTTCTTTTCAACTTTTGTTAAATGACTAATTTGTTAATAGGGGTGAAGTTATTACCTTTTAAACGACGGCAAAGAGTTTCTATGAATAATGCTGGAGAGTTTATTTTTATTGTTCAATTTCTGTCAATTATACCTCAATTTCTGATGATTAAGACCAAATGTTGAAGTACAATGTTTGGTGTATATGTTGTTTTTCTCCCCTACAATTTTTGCCTGTGAAGTTTTCCTTTAATTATGTTCCTTTGGGTGTTTATTTATTCCACTGTGTTTGATCATTGTGACACCACTGAATCTGTGGCTTTTTCAGAGTAGATGGTAGGCCTACAGAGCCAAAAGTTGCATAAACTCTTTAACAGTTGGTGACAAATTAAGTGGTTATAAAAGTTCCTTGCATTCCCTGCATTTGTTAATTTTATATTCATCACAATAAAATGTGTCTGTTATCAAACTACAGTTTTGTTTTTGTATCTTATCACACTTTCTGCCAATGTATCTCTGAAGCATCAGTGACACAAGGTATCCAGTGATTTTATATTTCTATTTCCAGTTCTGGACTGATTTCATGTAGTGTTCCTGGTCCACCGGTGATTACAGGGTGCTCTGCGGCATTTATGCCTTATAAAACTGTCCTTGGAGGACTGAGAAACATCAGAGCTCGTCAGTAATGTATGTCTTCGATTAAAATCCATGCAGGCATATTTGTACTGCAACTATATTAAAACAATCCTCTTGTTTTTAAGATTAGATAACCTAATGCCTTAAATATTCAGTATTAACAATTATGCTGTTTTATTTGTCTACAGCTAGACATTCCCAAGTTTTGTGGATATTCCCAAGCTGGCTTTTTTCCCCAGACATTGACGTTTCGTTGACGTAATCAGATGACCTATCGTTTCCCTCTTCCTACGCGTTACTGATGTGCAATGCTCAATCCTAAAAGCTGTGAGGAATCTATGTTTGTCATCCATTAATAACTATAACATATCATTACAAAATAGAATAGTATCATAAACATGAATTGATTCTCTTATTCACGTTTTGTCTCCGAATTAATTTTATATTTAGTAAAAGTCAGTGGTTAATAGTAGGCTACTGACTACTATAATAATAATTTATTATGTCTATAATATTGTGTTATGATGTGTTTGCTGTAGTGTAAATGAATTGTTGTTACATTACACGTGTGACTATATAGGGCTTCATTACTGCTCAGTGACTTCATCATCAGTGACCGGTCATTGAATATTCATTGTAAAGCAACGGGAGTTCTCGGTTTACGACAGAGTGCGTCCGTGCGCGTGGTGGGAACGGTAGCAAGATGGCGGCGCTGAAGGAGGAGCAGTGCTATGGACTGTCCTGTGGAAGAGTGAGCAACGGTAGCAATGTCTCCGTCTTTCACGTTAAACTCACTGACAGCGCACTGAGAGCGTTTGAAGGCTATCAGAGCAGCAAGGTAAATGGCCCTTTTCGGTACTATGACATTTTGGTTTCTGTCCGGGCGACTGTGACAGGCTGAGTGAGGTCAGTCCCCACTCTGTCTGCTGCTGCCTTCATGCTGCGATACACAGCCACAGCAGGCTGGCTAGTTTGGCTTGATAAGTGTCTAGTTTAGCGATCAACAGCTCTCGGCTGACCGGGCTGACTGGTGTTGGATGTTAGGTAGCGATTGAGCTTTTCGTAGCTGCACCCAGGCTCACTCCACGGCGACTGTTGAACACCGTACTCGGTCATTTATCAAGCTGCTGCTCAGACCTACTGGATACTGAGCCCTAGTAGTTATTTAATTGTATTAGGGTGTTTGTTTTAGTTGGCGAAACAGTTTTAACTCGGTGTTGATCACTTGCCTTACCCGAATGTCTATAATAGCCCATACAAATTGAAACTGAAAACATGGAGCAACTTCTGTTCTGTAAACAGATGTTTCCAGAAAGTTTGTTAAGCTGTCAAAAAAATCTGGCAAACCTTGCTAGCTAAACTAGCCAGCAGCTGCCCACACATAATGGGAACAGCAACCGTTGGATATAAAAGCCCTGTCTTCTCGCTGACTTGAAATGTTCACAGGAGAGCGTTGCCTTGGTTGAGTATCTAATGACAACATGGTGAATAATTTGGAAAAGTACCCAGTATTCATGCGAAATATGGCCATGTCTTTTTCTTTTTTTTTTCCAGTAAGAATATTTGAATTATTTATTTTGATCTCCTTTCCCAACCCCCTCACTGCCACTAAAGGCTCATATTCACTTGACAGCGTTTAGAAGTGCGTCAAAGTTATTAAACAGTAGATTCAGTAGTTTTTAAATAAGAGGTGGAATTCAAGGTTTGATCCCCGCAACGAGCTCTGCTCCTGCTGCTTGCTCGGCTTCTTGTGTAGATGATGGCCATCTAACGTTTCAGCTTCTATAAATATTTGACAGGGAAAACCTGGCAGGCCAGAAGGAAAGGGCCTTATCTCCAGCTTCAGTGGCTGTGCACAGCAGGACAGCAGCTGATAAGTCAGAACGATAAAATTGTGACAGGTAATTGGGGGGACTACTAGTTGTGGGAAGAATGTTTATTAAACCAGTGTGAGACACAGAAGAAATTGTCATTAAAATTGCTCAACTCTTTTAGATAATGTAATTGTAGTTACAGTAGTTATGTTGGGAAAGAAATTTTAAAGAGTTTATAAAGGGCCTTTGTTCTTTACAGATGTAGACCGTCCTCACATTTCGGTGATTTCACATTATTGCAACATTTTTTGCAATGAAAATGCATTTGTTTAAAATTTGTCTAAATTGTTTTGTGCTTTTGAATTACGAGAAAAAAAGAAGTCACTTATTGACTGGAACATGAAGCAAGAAACCAGAAATATTTGTACTCCTTGCATTGCTGATGATTCAGGATAGCTCTTTCACTTTTTGGCCATTGCCCCAAACTTTAAAATGGAAACGTAGTAAATGCACCCTACCTATCAATTACCTTACGCAGTTTCACGATCTATCAGCTTCCAGGGCTAAAACATGGAAAAGCATATAGGATTTGCACCACTGTCATTTATATTTATATTTGGAGGCAGGACAATACACGTGTGATTGTCTCGAGCATCTTGGGCTCTACGGAGTTTAATATTGGCAGTACTGAGGAGTAGAATGCTTCCCCATGTTTAGCACCATTGTTCCACGTCCACAAAGTCATGTGAAATGCATATTCTCATGCCAATTTTATATTCAAAATATGTTAGGAATACACATTTTAAACACTGATTAGCACATCATAAACAGGAATACTGTGTGTTGGGCTTTTTATTGGGGCAGTTGGCTTATACATGGACGATGGAAGAGGCCAGTTGGAATCACGTTTTGTAGTTAAGATGCACCTTTTATTGAGAATTGCCTCTTGTACAGACTTGCAGACTCCCTACCCTCTTTAAGCTGTATTGCTCATGGTGTTCTTACTCAGTATCCCCTTTTATTTGAGTTAATACCTTTCCTCACAGCTTGACCAGATCAGGTCTGTTGAGTAATCAAGTGTCTGCATGGCATAATGGTGGGTGCCGTGCATGGTTTGTGGTGAAGGTTCAGCGCAGAGTAGGGTGATAGAAGCATATGCTGCACCATTTTGGGGATGTTGCACCTTAGCTGGCACAAATGTTTGAATCACATTTTGGCTTTTTGTGGGAAGGGGGCATCCCTGTGGTCCACTGTTTGGGAGATGGGATCTCTAATTTGATACTTTGGATTGGGTCTATGTTTTTTTTTTTAATCTAGCTATGTGCATTGAAACAGACATATTAGTATATGACAATAGAGTGTACTTTCTCTTTTGTCAGACACACATGAGGACCACACAGGCGTATAAGCACTGTTATCGTTAGCTTTTGTCACAGTAGCTTCACATGATCACAGATGATGAGCACACATCAAACCACCCATCTGACACACAGTAATCATGCACAGGCGGGCAGGTGTGCCGCATGTCTAAATTAATTACATTATACTGTATGTGTGTATACATTACAATGTGTTGGTATACGAACATTAGTCTCCTCAGTCAGCCGCACAAACGAGTGCTCAGAGCCATGCATATTTAAAAGTAACCTATTGAAATTCAAAGACAACAAATAAAGCCAACAATACAGGCACAGAGCAGTGCAAATATATTAAGTACCTCAACTAACACAGGCCATATGTGTACAAACACAGATTGAGAAAAGATATACACAGAAAAAATGTGGTAAGATGTCTGTCAGGTTTGTTACATGACAGATTAACATCAATACGAGCTTTGGGCTTCTTATTTTCTTGTGTAAGTGTTTTTCTCTGTTTTCATGAGAGGTTCATGAGAGAGTTTTCATGTCATGAAATAGGACAAATCTACCCTGTGCTAAATAAAAACAAACAAAACGGCTCACCTGAGAAATTCAAGCTATATGCAAAGTTTTGTCACTTTCCATGTCTAGATCAACTCAGCTCAGCAACTCCTGTGCTTTGGTGGAGCGTAGTTTGTTTCTCTTCTAAAGATCATTGTAGGGGTTGAAATGTCATTTATTAATAAAATTAGGGGCTAATTATTATCACACACGCCACCACCCCAAAGTTGGAGCTCATATTGCTTTCAGTGTGGCTCGGGTATGTTTTAGGGGAGCTGAGCCCCTCTGGCTTCCTCATAATTCAAACGCTGGCTGGCACCCAACAGCAAGGGTGAGCTGGGAACTTGGAAGAGGAAGAGAATGACACACGCCTTTTCAATGTAAAAGTTGCGGTGGTCACGGATGTAATTAGACAGAGCTCATAATATTTATGACCCCAGTTTTGCTATTGTTTGACTGGAAAATGTGTAAGCTATGGCAGGCACCTGCTTTTATAAGGAAGCTAAAATCCAGGCTGGTATACTGCCGCTTTGATAAATTGTAGACCCTAGCTAGCAACAAAAATGCATACAGCTGGAACAGTTAAACTCTTAATTGGGTCATTGTAAAGTGACTACGTTTGTCTACATTGAAGGAGAACAAGACATTTTTACACACTTGATATCATTATGTAAGCTAACCAAATACAAAATGTTGGCCTAGATGCAAAGTTGATTTGATTAGTACAATAGTAGTCCAATAGTCAGTGTTACTCTACTAAGAATCTTATGAAAAACTGTGTGAGTATTTGTTATTGTGTTTATGTAAGTACATTATGCAATAGCAGTCATCAAGTAGCAGTAGTTGAGTGTATTGACTGCTTCCTGTATGAGACGTGACTGTCAGCTGGTTCCTCTGTTGGTACGTTTGAGGACAGAGTGAACTGGAGCTCCTGCTGAGGAGCTGGCAGCCCAGAGACTTTTTCTCTGTTTTTTTTTTT
>LKNJ01001350.1:0-45306 GCA_002120245.1 Maccullochella peelii | reverse complement strand
AGCATCATCATGCTGAAGGTTATGGAGAGTGCAGATAAAAGTTTATAATTATGTCTGTGGATGACTGTTGTTACAGCACAGAGCATTAGTTTGGTAATAGTTTGGTTTGGTAATACAGTAGAGTTTTCATTATCTTTTATTGTGAAAGATGTGGCTGTTTTCAAAATAGAAAGCCCACAAAAATAAAAGCTTAAGCTTTGAACTAAAATATTAAGCTGGTCTCAAATATAAAATGGACATTCACAGGCAGTGTAGCAGAGCTTGCATATGAAGTGACAATAAATCTCATGTGCTGGCACAGTATTACTGGTGAGAGATGAGTAGTCCCATTTTAAATGTTAAAACCTTTTGTTGGCCCAAGTCACAACTTTTGTCTTATGGTGAGGTAATGGATTGGTGATTATAAACTGGGAATATACATTTTACATTTTTAAGGACATGCATAACAGTAGTGGCTCCCTACTGTTGGATGAGCTTGTCACCACAGAAAAGGGGGAACAATTGCATTATGATAAGCGGGTCCTCTTATCCACTCAGATTGCACTTTGGTTTCGTCAGCAGGTAAACAAACTGGAATTTGTCTGTTTTCATGGATGAAACATTGACACCATCACCATAATCAATTATCTGAAAGCCCTCCAGATTTTAAATGTCAGTTTATTTTTTTAAGAAGTCAGATGACAGAGGTTTTTGTGCTGAACAATCTTCAGTTAAGTACTTGTGGTGACAGGCTTCACTAAGGAGGTCAGTTTACACCAAGTCAGTTTTGCTCTTGTGCTTGGCTGCCATCTACCTCCTGTCTCGACCTATGGGGATGGTATGGACAGTAATGGAGACTGGGTGGGGATTTTGTTTCCTCATGCTGGTCAGCTTGTGCCAGTGCTATGGTTATTTAAGGAATGCTGACTGCCCAGTTTCAGCAGGTCACGGGACACTGCAAAGGATGACCATAACCATTAAGGCCAAATATGACTCTTAATGTTATGGTGTTCCTCTGTCCTGTGGCAGGGTGGCCACAAGTGACCGTGTCAACCTGGTGTCACAGCACACAGAGCTGACTCCCACTCAGTGCAGTGTTTAGTCTTTGGTCCACAAACTTTTATTGATTTATACTGAAACATTTGCTTCTCGTCGTCACTGGGAGAGGTACAGAAGACGTAAAATGGCACCATATTCCATCAAAACAAAATGGAACTCTAATGATGTTATTGGCTGCTTAATATTTATATTTGGTCCAGTTAATCACTGATTCTGAATCAAGATGTGTATTAAATTGGCCCCAAAAGGAGATGTACACATCGCAGTCTTCCAGTCAGCTTATGGAACCAACAGACTGACTACAATATAAGCTGTCAAAGCTGTAATAGGGGTTGTAACATACAACAAGAGACTTTTCTCAGTAATTCTGTCAAGTGTCTGGCTTACAACACTAGTAAAAGACCATCTTAAAGTCAGATACCATCATCTCAACTAATAAATAGATTGTTGGAAAGGTAAATATTGTAGAAAGACAGTGTTTTTGCATTCACTGGAATTTTTTGCCCAATCTGGGTATAGCATACTACAATACCTCAGTGAGTTTAAACCTAAGGGTTTAGGATTGTAAGAAAAAAATTCTTTCAGATTAATTGTTGAAATAGCTGTTTTCACCCTTTGCTTTAGGCTTTGTGGTTGCTCTCTTTTTTTTAAGTCTGCTATGAAAAATGTGCTAAGTCATCACTTTCACATCACTTTTGTCAAGGCCCCGGATTACTAGAAGACAGTATTATTATATCTGAAAGGAGTTTTGTTTACTAAGTTGGGGAAAAAGTGATGCTCACTTCTGTTTTCTGCTAAATGTCTCTTTTGTGTTGATGCTGGTATACACGTCATACGTCATTGAAGCAATAACCACACTTTGTGCTTTTTTTATTGTGTTGGGGCTAGGGGTAAAGAGAAGTTCAGTACTGATGCATCCAAGTGAAAGTATAATGCTGTGTTCACACTCAGTCTGAAAACAGTCAAGGCTCATGTTGCAGTTTGGACAAAGCTGTGACATTAACGGCTGCATATGCCGTAAAAGACATGCTCGGGTGTTATGTAGCAGAAATGTGAACAAGCAGAAATTCTCTGAGACATCCCAGTTCCCTGGATGCTCACTCATTTCTAATGCCAATATAGACGATTGCACCATTCAGCTTTTGTCAATCTGTATTCGTGTTTTGTGAGACCACTGAGAAAGCATGAAATGGTCAGTTTTAAATAAATCATTGTCAGTATGACAGTAGTACTACAGTACAGTTTACTAAGTTATATTTCTATCGGCATTTCATTATGGATGGAAAACTTTTTTGAAAATAAAATGGCATGAAATCATTTTCAAATGTAAAGTTCAGTTTTCAGATTTACCAAGCCTCAGTATCAGACTCTACGTGTATGTACTGATCCTACTACCTACAACAAAGAAATGGTTCACACAAGAAGTTTGCGCTGCCATTTCAATCACAAGATCAAAGGTAGCTTAGCATTCATGAGATGGAGAACACTAAAAGCTTCAAAGGGTTTCTTTCTTGCAATAAAGGGCGTTAGAGTAAAAACACCAACAAGTGTCCCAATCAAGCCTATGTGCCAGTGTGTTACTTCAAACACTCATCTGACACTCTTCTGTCAGATATTTTAAAGGAGTAGACTAGTACACCGCATTTTTACACACAGGACATACTTAGTGCATGGTGCTCGTGCATCATTGCTGAGAGAAGGGACACCAGTAGCATTTCACCCTTTCAGAGTGCGTGGCACAAAGTGCTCTTTCCACCTCTGAAATCCTAGACAGGTGGAACATCTCATCAGGGTGACAGTGATGCAACTAAACACCTGACAATTTGGGTGGCACAACCATACCCATAGGGATTTAGACATTGCTATTCCTGTGTGCATCTACTACAAAACAAAGGAATCTTGTTGGCAGTGCAACCTGAGAGACGGTAGAATTACACGTGTGTGTGTGTGTGTGTGTGTGTGTGTGTGTGTGTGTGGATATAATTTGTGTTAACCTAGCCTATGTAAGTTTGTATGAAGAGGCTGGTAATTTTCCATGATTTATGCCCAATTTCTTGTATAAACAAACTCCTAGCTTGTATATTTTTTTGGATTTTGAAAAGTGAATTCAAACTCTGCTTACACATATACTAATGTTGCAATACAGTGTCTTGTAATTTATTGTTAATGGACCAGTTGAGGTTTCAGGGAAATTGTTGCCTAGCTGGCAAATCTTATACCCAATAAAACAGTTTCGTGCACTTGATAAACCTGAGCAAGTTTTGACAGTAAAATTATTTTCAAGTTTAATGCAGGCTTTACTTGCCCATTCTCAATTCTTTTAAGAATACATTGGAAACCATTTGGCAAAACAATCTGAGCATGTCAGAAAGTAAAACATTTAAATGTGAACATCTACAGTTTCTTGACATCTGCGCAAACTTCATCTGCTGAGGAAGATCATGTAATACAATCAAACGCTCCAGAACAGCTAATAAATGGACCTTGTGGTGAGATTGTTTTGCCAACTACTGTTCAAAGTCAAGATGTAGGTCAGTTTAAATGCCTGATTCTTCTACATAACAGAGCTGTGGAGTCTCAGACCCTGACTGCATTAGGTATTGTGGTATCATGATGGAAATGTTAGGTATTATTTGTGTGGCTGATGTTGGGCCATTAAGCATACATGCTGATTTAAAAGGAGCTTTTCTTGTAAAATTGTGACTACTAAGAAGATTCTGTGTTACAACTGTTGTAACAGTCCTAGCTTTCAGGTGAAATATGAAAGCTGGGACCTAAAAACTTTAACAACCTTTGCACATAAAATATTGTGTGAAAATTTGTTGAGGTCCATGTTGCTGTAATTTTTATCGATATTTGCTTTGTTTATACTACAAGGAAATGTACAGCCTGAAGGCAAATGTTTATGTTACAGTAGGAAACTGACTTAAACAACATTGTCATCAGTTCAGTTTTATCATTGGCTGATGGGCTGCAAGTCCATGCCACGTCCAGCTGATCCCCATTCTGTTGCTGATTGGCAGCGTGTGGGAACATCCACAGCCATGTCATGGTCAGGGCCTGTACTCTGTCCCTAAGGTTAGCTACTCTGTGGAACATTCTGGGCTCAGGTCCCAGATAATAGTGACATGTCAGCAGCCCATTCAAATGAACGGGCTGAGGGTAGCACTATGTTAGCAGTGCTGGGATGGGGGAGGGGGAGGGCATAGGGTGGGAGTGCTAAAACTGGTGCTGTGTTAAACATTGCAGGGGTATTCCAGGGAGCATGGCTCCATGAAAGGTCTGGTGTTCCTGGATAGGCTCGGAGTGTTAAGCACTCAGGACAAATTGACACAATATTATACTGTTGGCAAGATAAATGAGAATGTGGCTTTCTTCTTTTATCTGATTTAAATTTTGTTTGTTTAGGCCAAAAAATGTTAGGCAAGGTGAACCGCTTTTCCAGAGTTCTATCATACACAGCATGGTAGTAAAGTCTGTAACGGTCTGCAGCCATGCTAGCAACTCTGTGAGTCTATACTCTACAGTGGCGCTTTTAGCTAATGCTACCACTAGCATGGCAACATGCTCACAGTGACAATGCTACCATGCAGGTATACGGTCTATCATGTTCACCTGTTAGCATGCTAACCTTTGCTGATCAGCACTAAGCACTCAGCTGAAGCTGATGGGAATGTCGTTAGTTTAGCAGGTACTAAGTCATGAAACCAAGTCTTAGACAAATGAAAATTATGACCTGATGATTGCCCAAGAGCTAAAGTCAGAGGATAACCAACGTGATTCCAATTTATCTTGAGGGAAACATGAATGTCCAATGAACGTACCAAATTTTATGGCAACCCATATTAAAGGTCCATTTTAAGGTCTTTGAAATGAAAATATATGGGAACCTCTGTCATACAATGTCTGCATGGTCCGTAATTCAATTGTGGCCCATGTAGTAGATTATACATAACTCATACTTTAATGTGGACCACATTGCTTCTGTTGGTTGGGTGTAAGTGACACCAAACACTGATTTGGAATAAGTGGAAAAAAATAAAGCTGCACAGAGGACAGAAGCTCACCAGTCTTTGTATGCATGCTCCATATGTCTGGGTCAAGATCAGGCATGAATACAAAGCATGTTGTGTCTTTAATAGACTTGCCCTCCCTTTAACTTTTAGCTCTTGATCACATTTGATCCACTAAAGCAGCACAAAGGAAGAAAAGTCTAAGTAACTTCCTCTTTTTGATGTTCATGAATGTTTAGTTCCTACAGTCAGTGAAATGCCGAATGGTTGCTCTCAGCTTTACTTTGTAATAGATATAGCCCAAAAGTTAATGTAAAGCATGGGGCTTGACAGTAGTGGTTGTCCAGTTGCTCCAGTCAACCAGAATCGGACCACTGTTAACAATTTGTTTGCTTCTGGTTACCTCAACTTTAAATTTGTTTTAAAAAAAATTCTGCTGTATTGCTCGCCTTTCTGTAGAATCTATTCTTATATTCTGATTTACTCCATTTGAAACTGAAACTAAATGTGGAGTTCTAAGAAATCAAATGATAAACCGATGGCATAAAGAGTGACCCTCACGACTGGGGATCTGATACTGAAACAGCTGAATACAACTGAAAGCAAAGCAGAAACCCTGTTCAGCCCTTCCTCTTTTCCTTCATCTCCAGAACTAACATAACTTGCAGGAGGTCATAACTCTGTGTGTTGCAATTTTATTATATTAAATAGGCCATCTTACTTTCCACATTCACTATCAACAGTATGAAGTGTTCATCCTGATTGGGGTTTCCCGCATTTTTATTTTACAACTTTAGTCGCACTGGATTAAGCATTTTTTTGGACATTAAACAACAACTCTTCCGTGTCAAAATGAAAACAAATCCCTACATATTTGTGTTATGTAACATACAGCTGCAACTAATAATTATTTTCATTATCAATTATCTGCCAATTTATTTCTCAATCGTTTAGTCTGTAAAATGTTTGAAAATAGTGAAAAATGCCCATGATAATTTGCGTCAAGTCTAAGGTGACGTCATCAAATGTCTTGTTTTGTCCAATCAACACCCAAATATATTCTGTTTACTATCACATAAGACAAAGGGAATCTGCAGATCCTCACAACTGCCGAAACTGGGGACATTTTGGCACATTTGCTTGTAAAATGATTCAGAATAGTTACCAATTATTTTTCTGTCGATCGACGAATTGATGAATCAATTAAGCTCTAATGTAAGGCATGTTAACCATTAATATGTTTAACCACATGCGTCACTGCATTTCTGTAGTACTATATTTCTCATAAATGTAAGAAATTTGTATTCGTTATAAATAATGTATTCTTGAATAGGACTGAACCAAAACTTGCCTTGAATTTTGAGGACTGATAAAAGCAACTAGTTCTTGGAAGTAAACTCGGCCTGTAGAAATATACACAGTACTAAAATGAGGGAGTATTTGTCTTCAGGGTGTGAACTGAGCTAATGCAAATTTGAAATTGTAATCTCAAAGCTTTGAATAGAAAATGATATTAAAATGGTGGTTTCTCTGTGGCTAACATATCCTTTTAAACAAAGGTTTTTATGTAAATCTTTCTCAGTCAGCCTGTGTTTAACTGGTTTTATGTAGGAGCTTGATACATAGTCAAAATACCTGGCCTTCTTTCCCATAGCTGAAAACAAAGAAAAAAAATAAAAAATAAATGATGATGCATTTAACCCATAGACATTTATAAATTGATATTGCAGCGCTTGGTGCATGCCTTGAAAGCTAATGTGATTCTTCCATTGTCCTTTCGTGTCTTCATAAATGCTCATTCTTAAACACATAAGCAGTTCATTATGGGAACCTATAAGATCTTGTCTGGAAATTTGCCTGAATGAAATCTTTTAATGTGTGTACCATTTTTAACAATGCTGTTATTTCTCTTTTATAGGTCCTGTCATCAAAGCCATTGATCAGGTTTAATGGAAACCAAGGGGTAAGAACATATTTCTCTCTGTGCTGGCTTCCACTTTAGCCAAGACACACAGTCAGGGCATAGCACGCTGATCATGTAATACATTACATATTATATTGTTCTTAATATTATTAATGTCATATTAATATTATCAGTTTCTCTCTCTCTCTCTCTCTCTCCCCCTCTCTCCCCCCTCCAATACAATGTGTACACAGTTTTGTTTATGATAATGGAAATAATAATATTATTACAGTTGGCCTGCTGAATCACTGCAGTTAGCTGCTAACAAGTATTTAAAAATACAGGTGTCAGAACCAGAAATACATTTAAATCATGACTTGCAACACAGAAATTCAATTTCAAGACAGCATTTTGAAGCTCAAACACCAACTGACACACACACGGTTTTTCAAACAAGACGTGATTTTGCCAACACTGATGTCAGCTACAAGCTAGCTATTTTTTTCCCCAACATGACACTTTAGTGCCGTGTTTTAAAGTGGAGATGCTGGCATAGCTGTTCCGAATTTAATGATGTACTTTTCACCATATGTGTGCTGTGTCAACATTGCTTGATCTTAATGTACAAATGTTTCCCCACCTCTCTTGCTGCTGGCCGCAAGATGGTTTATTTTGCCTTGGCTCCTAAATGGTTAACTGGGCCCTCAACATCTCTTGCATGGCAGGAAAAATACCTCGAAACCTCTTAAAATGTCAAGCTATGTGCTTTGTTCTTCATAACTTCTCACTTCTTTGTTCTATATCTTTACCATCATGTGGTGTCGGTGTCAGATGTAGTATAGAAAGATAAAGGAAGGATCATGTCAAATCTTTGTTTTTTTGTCAGTAGATTCATCTTCCTTTCTATAGTAGGAAATTTGGCTGATGATGAAATTTGATCTTAATGTACCAGTCTCTCTGGGATACTGTGGAGTGATTTGAAGGGTTGATGCTTTTCAAGGAAACAAAGCGGGCTTGAGACAGAGCAGACTGAAAGCTGCAGGTGTTTGTAGCTGCTAATATGCACCACCGCAGCAAAGCCTGCCACTGCCTGCCTTGCTTCTTTGCTGCAATAGGGGCAAGTCAATAAAAGCACAAGGTAGGCTAAGTGAAGAAACAAAAGTAGCAATGAAATAGATTGTGGATCGTTGTTGTATTCTAGAATGCAAGAAACGGTGCCTCTTTCTGCAGCTGGTACCTGCTTGTTTATAATAATGACAAAACTCACACCAGGGTGCCAGTGCGCTCTATATGAGCAATTAACTGTCCCCATGAAGACAGTAAACATCCTCGTGCTCACAAGCAGTCCCTGCACAAACAGCTGCTTCCTGCATGGGCAAAAGGCAAGGTTTGCATGTGTGAGCCTGCCTAGTCTGATATGCATAGACAGTCTATGTGCACTTCTGTACCGGCAAGTTTCAATTCGGTTTGACATCCAAAGGGCTGCTTCATTCAGTGATTTGCCTTGTGTCCATAGGTTTTATTGGCTATCCATCTCTGTCCAAATCATTGTCATAAGAGGCGGTTTGTGGGCATTACTATAAACATGGTCATTATGCTCTAGCACAGGTTGGCATCATAACGAGAAATGCAGGGTGAGTGTGGGTCCTTGGTGTAGAAGGGTGATTCATTATTGATTAATGGCTGCCTGCTAGACTGGTCTTACACCAAGTGTCGGCATCTAAACTTCTGCAAATTTCTCAATTTCCTGAGGAGGATCATTGTGTTGTTTACCCTTAACTGCTTCCTCGTGAGTTGCCATATCCCCAGATCTCAGCAGCGACATTGGGAAAATGTTATTACTCACCAATAACATGGTAGCCAAAACGTTTCGTGTAAGAATGACTGAAAATTTAAGAAATAGCTTAAAAGTAGCTTTGTTTTATTATGACGTAGCAAGAACATGGAGCTGTGCCCATTAATTAGCTGCCCCTCGTGTCAATTCCAAAATTCAACATTGAAAACAGTGTGCAAATTCCCACTCTTGGAAAAGGGTCACAGTTGGGAATGCAGGAGGAAATAAATAGATCAGTGGTTTGTTTACATTGTGACCTACAGGTACATGAGCGTTTTACTCTTAAAGTTGACACTCTCATGTCTAAGGCACATGGATAAAAAAGCAAAAACTGCTAACAGACAGCTGCACCATCACATTATAGCACAACACCTGCCAACATCTCATTTTGCTGATACTGCAGTGTAATACACACACACACACAGCTTGTTGTTAAAATTTATTTTTTAAGGCTAGATGTGTTGCTTAGGGAATCCACTGAATGCTTTCCAAACTCACAGATAGATCTCGGGCAGCTGCAGCCTAGCACGTTTGTTCAACAGTCATTGTTTAAAGTGCATGTTGTTGACTGTAAGATATTGCATATGATCTGTAGGTGTAGCTCAGCTCTGTGCATTTGTTTTGTTATGATCTGATTTCTACATTTACAATAAAAAGTCAGTATTTAAGCTAGACTGCCACTTTGCATCAAGTCTTTATTGAGTGTTAACAAAATGCCATGAGCGGTATTCATTCTCTACACACATCTACTGCGATCTCCTCCAAGAGACTTGATACATTTGATGCTGCCATCCTGCTGTCAATCTTTTTGTGTAAAATTGGGAACGGTGCAGTGCAGAATACTGCAATCCTGCATAGAGCCAGACTCCATCCTGCATACTCTTTCACTTGATGCTTTATCATCAAGTTTTCAAAGTATCAATTTTATCTGTACCAACAGGTCTGCTCTGGGAAGTTGACTCTGTTTACATAGTTTACATATTGTGGCGGGCATTGAAATGTGTTAAGAGGATGTGCATACATGCAATAAATGCATATGTGTCACGTGAAGTCATGTTTGTCAATTGCACAAATCAGATGGCAGACCTGATGTTTATTATCTGATGTTTTTAGGCTGTTGAAATAGAAAAGTAAGGCATGTATTTTACTGATGCAGCAGGCTCACCGTGGAGGAAAATCTGTTATTGTCGAGATCAGAATGCTAGTCAGAAGTGTGAAAGTGGCTAAATTACATGGCAGATGGCCTGGCTGCCACGATGAGATCCCATGTTCATTCACTTATATTCATTCATCTTGTACAGCTCTCCCTGAGCTCTGACAAAGTGCGCACACACACATATATACACACACACACACCAGGTTTTTGCACCTTTTAAGAAAGTAAAGAATTTAAAAGACTAGAAATGCAGGAAAGATGGAATGTGTTCTTCCAGACAGGTTTGGGTTCAGATTTTTTAAATAAAGAAAATGCACACATGGGCTGCAATAAACATGTATGATACAGGAAAGCCTCGCCATGGTTGATGAAGCCTGTACTCACTCTCTGGTGTTGTTTCTCCTGCACATTTCATTCTGGCTGCTGACTTTAACCATTCTGTCATTATGTGCTGTTGCGTATTTTTGAGAGTGGCAGACACATGCTGCTTTCCTTTTTATTACTGAAGCATAACTGGCCAGTGTATACATAACTGAGTGTATTGAGATGTTCTACGCTTGTTGTTCTTTCTTAAACTCCACCCTCCCCGTCTGTCTCTCTGAGTTGCTGTGTGTTTCTAACTTGCGCTCTCTGCTTCTGACGTTGGGCCATTGTTGAGCGTATGTGGCTAAATAGAATTTAAAATAGAATAAATAGAATTTGCGATGTGTCCGGCACCATTGACACTAGCCGACCCTTATCCACAGCTGTTTGGCCATTTAGCATGTTTAACTGGCAAATGAATCACCAGTGTCACCCATTTAGTTCGGCTTGTGGACGACAAAAAGAAAAACATGAAAAGTAAGACGAAAACCAAATACCACACACAGGCGATGGAAGTTCAAAGCAAAGCAAAGCAAAACTGTTCAGTGCCAGCTACAATTGTTTTATCAGATATATTTTCTTAATTTATCTTCTGAACATATTGTATTGATATTGTGTAAACAAATTCACAGTGGTGTAATAATAGTTTGTCTTTCTTTGTCTTCCCACAATCATTTTGGGATTACGAATACAGACTGCTGACTACTTATCCCGTGCAGGAGCAGACAGTACATGCATGTCAACGGTCAGTTGGCTGTGGGTTGTTGCAATCTTTACAGTGTGTTCTGCTTTTAACAGGAAAAAAAAAAATAGGTTACGCGAAGCGACATGAAGCAAAGCACTTGAACAGTCATCACTTTCATCATCTTTGATGTCGTCTTCGTGTGTCGGGCCTCTCTCTGTCTGATTAATTTTTTCTGTCTCTCTGCTCGTTATCTCTCCCCTGGCCTCGGAGAGAGGACTAGACGAAGTGCGTGGGGGTCGCTCCTCTCTAACGACCCCAACCTGAAAAGAGGCATTGTTTGCTGTAAATGCCATGCAGAATGAGAAGATGAAGCTAGCTGCAGGCAGAACAAGGAGGGGTTGGTTGGACAACCTGTTCAAAATCCACTTCGACCCAAAGCTTTGATAAACAGATGCTGTTGCATGCAAGGTTTTTAATTTGCAACTTAAACTGATTTTAACATAGAGGTTTTTTTAGTTTTTGCTCAGAGGAGAAAGCAGTTAGATTTACATAAAGAAAGTGAGCTTGAAGTTACACTATCCACAGCTAGATTATCCCTGTGTTTCAGGATGGAGCAGTTCAGAAAAGAATCAGTGCTTGGTGTTATATTCTGCCCAAACATGTTCCAGTAACTTTTGCTTTTCAAGTCATTAGTTGCTTGGAAAGATTATTATTATTATTATTATTATTATTATGTTGATTTTACATTGCAAGTTTTTATTTAATTTAATTTGAGGTTAAACCTCTTGAGATGTACCCTCTTGTTTTCAAAAACATGGACTTTTTTTTTTTTTGACAATTTCAAGCATCAAAATTGAACACATGCATATCACGCATTACATCAGAATCAAGCATATGTTATATACAAACATAACTTTGCAATGAAATAGCTTCTCAGCAACACCCAGTCTGAGAGTGCACAAAGAGACTGCTGTGTAATCTAGATGCACAGTAAAGACAAAAAGTGTTCGCTTTCATCTTAATGATGACCCATTTTCTCTTTCATGGATGAGTAAGTTAATGTATCCACATGGTGGTTTCACAAGTTTGTTAAGCTGGAGCCTGAGTCATTTTGTGTGGAGGAGCCTCTTTCTCTTCTCACTCTTTCATCCTGTACAATGTGAGTCAGCTGAGTCACTCCCCTGTGCCTTGCCTTTCAGTCAGTTCCTCTGCCTCTTAATCATCTCTGGATTCACACAATCAACTTATCTGTGTTTTGCCAGAAAATAAGGTAGCTTGTATCTAGGGCTGTGCAATAAAACGATAACTATAATTATAAGAAGAAGAAGAGCCAATCACGTCGCCGATATAGAGACTGGGCATAGCCTCGAACACCCTCATACAACAAACTCTAAAGAGGTTTAAAAATCTGCATATTGTGTGCATGTGAATATGTGGGTTAATGGTGTCATGAATAGTGTCAGTAAAATGTTAAAATGATAAATGTGTACCTGCATTCTGTAGTATCTAGTCCACAACCTTGTGATGTAGGAGGGTCTTCATCCCAATTGTCTAAATCTATAATACATAAATCTCTGTGAGGTGGACTGCAGCAGAGGCAGTGTGTGTTATGTTATACTGGAGTGGAGCATTATGGATAACTTAGAGTGCAGGTCTTCCAGGAGGACGAATAAAGGACAGTGTATTTATTTATAGTTGGCCACATACAGCCTTCACACGTGTTGAGACCTTTGGTAAACAGAGCTGAGCTGCCTACAGCCTGACCCCATGTCAGTCCCAGCACTGATGAAGAAGCCAGTGAGTCACAGCCTGAGCCTCTGATCTAGGTTAGGTCACTGGCAATGTGCTGCTCGCTGGTCAAGAGGACCTGCACTGGGGATCCAAACCCATCTAATTGGTAACTTCAGCTATATTTTGTTACCCTGGCTCAGTGTGATGCACAGTCCTTGGCTGTGACACCGCTTGAATTCCTTCTCAGGAAAACAGAGCTGAGCAGGGGTCAACCTGCCACGCCCTCCTGGAAACATAAAACCTCTGCCTGGTATTACCGTTGGTCTAAAACTACTTTTAACTGGAGCTTGTCAAATGAATTCACTCTTTAATACACATCCTAATGATAGGATTTTGAGGTGAGGTGAAGTCGGGTAGACTTCAGCAGCTTGCTGATGATTAGAGGTTTACAGAGGTTAGGAGTGCTAGTTCACAGTGGTTAACTCCACTTCCTCCGTAGTCTTCTAAAAGTAACACCTGTGAGTGTGGGAGGAAGGTAATTCTGGGCTTGGAATGGGATGTGCATAACCACGTCGATGGCCAGAGACTCTAGAAATACCTATTGTACTTCTTCTGTTATAGTAATTTACCTGTGGTTCCTTCAATCGCACGTTGGGAACACAAATAAGAACACTCTACAGTGCAGTGCCTAGAAGCTGTGAGGTTTTCAGTGTGTTTTGAAGCCAGCAAGAAAATACCTGGGGCTTATTCACAGATTTGCCTAGTCAGGGCCAGGTTTCCAAGGTGTATACAGCACTGGCATTTGTTTATAGTACTATATATATTTATAGTGAAAGAAAAATGAGTGTTTAAGTCTACAAATAGGGTGTGGAGTGCAGTTAGTCATCCTTTTGTTTTTTTTTTTGTTTTTTTTTGTTTTTTTTAGTGCTTGTCTGAAAAGTATCTTACTGATGTTAATAATACACAGGTCCAAAAAGGAATGGAGAAAACACATTAATGAAAGCGTGGGAAAAATTGAACTATTGATTAACTATAACTTTGTTCTGGAAAATGTGTTTCTTTAAAAATGGAGATTTATTAAGACTAGGTAGGAACTTGGAGGCCAAATTCTTCTGACACCCACCAAATCATTTAGAACAGGGTTATCTCGTGTTGATTTTTATGTTCATGTTTTTTCTTCTTTGTCTTCCATAGAAAATTTCAATACCACGGTCGGAAAACTCCAGTGAGCTGCAAACGTTTACTTTCTACCTGTCCAATGTGGGCAGAGATAACCCCCAGGGCAGCTTCGACTGCATCCAGCAGTACATCACCAGGTGAAAGCAAACACCGAATCTCACTCACTTTCACTCTTCTCTCTTTTATCGAATGTGCAACTAATTCTTCTTTTTCAGAAGCACAAATTCACCAACTGTAATGTCAAATGTATATTGACCGTGGGTGATAAGTTGAATCACGACCTTACTGTCTTGGAGCTCTGTGTAAATAATCAACAGTGTTAGGACAGAGTTACCTGATGAGTGTTTCCAGGCGATCTGTTTGTTCAACATAGTTAGAACCTGAGAGTGAGATGCTTAACAGACACCCATGATGAACACAATTGGGACTTTGGCTCCAAGTAGCAGGTACTAGATGGAAAGACGCAAACGTGAGGATTATTGTCATTGCGCTGGTAAATGATGTATTTGCTTGTATCCCCTTCTCTCACTTGTTTTATTGAATGTAAATAGAGCAAGTGACACACGGTGTTCATCAAAGACCAATCAAAACTGACCTTTCACCCATTTTTCTTCCAATATAGAATATTTTTGTGCACAGTAGCAAGATAAGAATGAAATTGTTAAAAATAGAAACGGTACATGCATTGTAGTTTTGACATAGGCTTTGGCACTTACTCTTGCTGCAAGCCTATCAAACTCGTTCTGCACATCTTCTCTAGCCTTACATATGCAAAAGATGTGTTGACTGACACTGTGTTGGGGAAGGAATGGGGAACAACAGTAATATCCTGCTTATCTGACAGTCAAGTATCTGACCCCATTATTCTGAAAATATTTTTAACAAGTGGGTCAGGTGGAGTTCATCCACAGCTCTGACTGGATCCTATTCACCCTTGAGTTCCAATCTAAAACCCAAATGACAGAGCTCAGCTTGCACTGCTGACTGCTCCAGCACCATCTCCTTTTCTGCCAAATCCTCATCAAAGTGGAGGGGAATCAAAGAGAGCCGGAAAGTCAGGAAAGAATGGGATTCGATGCGGCAGTGAGTCGTGGTTGGAAAAAATAATAGTTGTGCCCCAAGGGTGTTTAATGGATCTCATCTGGGCAGGAATGCACGGTGAAGGGATGGGTTATTGCAAATAGTGAGAGATTTAAGTTTAATGCTGATTATTAACTTGTAGTGGTGGATTTATGTTCAGTATTTTAATGTAGCTCCTCTAAAGTATAACATGATATTGGTTTGTTTCTATCCCAGCCTTCCTCTCTCACCGTCTCCTCTTTGTTTTGGCAGTGAAGGGAGCATTCAGTTGGATTGTTTGGGTGGGATCCAGGACAAGATTACAGTATGTGCCACGGACGACTCCTACCAGAAGGCCAGGGAAAACATGGCCCAGGTCGAGGAGGAGACTCGCAGTAGGAGTGCCATTGTCATCAAGCCTGGGGGAAGATACGTAGGTGAGGAGATATGGTACAGACCACCAAACATGCACCGGTCGGTTAGACGTTTTCTCAGTCACAGCCTTCAAAGACCAGTATTTAATAACTCAGCTTTTGGTTGATGGGAAAGAGATATTTCCATTGAAACACCATAAAAGGTGTGAAGAGACTAGAAGAATTTCTGTGCTCTGCAAACATCCAAATGGCCCATGTGTTTGCGTAGCCTTTTTTCGCTGGTGAATGGTTTCACATTGCACCAGACAGGTTGTTTGGGTCTGAGGCTGAATGGCAGAGGGCCAGCACACTGCCAGCATGCCTCAGCTGTAACCAGGACTTTATTGAATTTGATGGTGGGTGCTTCCTCAGTGGTCTAACATATAATGTGCCACATACACACTCATCCTCTTTCTCCCCAACCCCATGAATGTAATTTAAACACACATAGGCAGAAATGTCCCCGGGCATAACACTTTCATCAACTTTCTGACTTCTTGTTTTGGTCTCTGACCTGCAGTAGAAAACCACAGCAGCCCTGCCTCATTGCCTGCAAAGACATACATCCAGTGTAAGCCGATTCACACCATTACACTGTTCAGCAGAAAATGTTTAGTCCATGTGTGCTGTGGAGCCGAACAGTGTTTCGGTTTCAGTAGGAGGCAATACAACATTCATCTGAATCTGAATCACCTGGAAAACGCTGTCAGTGGGAGAAAGTGATAATAGCTGATGTTTGTAATGGAAGGTGAGTTCAGGTGGACGTGGCAGCCGTAAAGATCGATGCATGATACATCTTTTGTGCGTCATCTGCAAGTTCTCTCAGTCATTATCACTCTCTTAGTTAAAAGATGTTGACAGAAATAAATATATTTCTTGCTGGGATTATAGTTATTTTCTGTTCTTAAGAAAACAAGCACAGCTGGCTGCCAGCCAAAAAGTCATTTGAGTCCTTTTCTACCAGCATTTTTGTTTCAGTGGTAGATTGTAGCACTAAATTCCTCCTGTGATTTCAATTCTCATTAATTGAAATTCACAACCTGGAAAGGAACTGTAAAGTACAATCTATTTTTTTCCTTAGATTACATGATGGTGATTACAAACTAGAAGTGCAACCCTACAAAAATAGTTAAGATAAATACAATTGTAGATATCAAATATCAAATTAGGTTTCTGTGTTAAAAGAAAATACTGTGATGACATTGACAACTTGTTTATTTAGAAATCTGCCTGACTATTCCTTATCCAACCTCTCTAATGTCCAACTCTTCCTTCACTTCTGTAACTCGTCCACACCTTTTAGGTAAGAAGGTTCAGATCCGGAAACCGGCACCTGGCCTCTCAGACATCGCCCCGTTACGGAGGACATCTCGGCCTGTCATCATCTCTAGTAGTACGCTAAAGAAGGGCACAACTCAAAACAGGCCGCTCCGAGAGCGCCTCACACACCTGTTGGCCCTCAAGCCTTACAAGAAGCCTGAACTGATCCTGAGGTTGCAGAAAGATGGCCTCTCGCAATTAGACAAGGACTCCCTGGATAGCCACCTGCAACAGGTTACACACACACACACATTTGTTGCCTCAGTATTTTCACCTCGAGTCACTCACTTAGACCTCACAGTGCAGCTGTCCCTTCTGATTACCCTCACCCATGCCTCTTTCTCATTTCGTAGGTGGCGAACCTGAATGGGAGAGACAACACCTTCACATTGAAGGACTTTTTGTATAAGGATATTCAGAAGGACTGGCCAGGCTACACAGAAGGAGACCAGCAGCTTCTCAAGAGAATCCTGTTTAGGTACGTCAGAGATGTGGATCATTCTCACCTGAAACCCACACGTCACCCTATTCTGATGATTCATTCATTAGCCATAAATTTAGAGCAGCTGTTACTTTAAAAATGTGCAATACATGTCTAATGTGCATATTTGCTTATATCAGTCTCCTGTCCTCTAAATGGTCAATTCTTTTTTTTCTTAACATGATGATGTCATGAGTCAGTGTTATGGGAGTTCACTTTGAAATGTTTGTGATTAGGTCTTATAGGTGACCTAGCATATTGGCAGCCTGAGGTCCCTTAACTTCTGAGAAACAATAGCTGACCCTGTAGCAGTGGATTGCATTTCTGAAGATTTAATTTTGTAACTTTCATATATCTAATATACTTCTGTTAAATTTGCTTTAACTATGTAGACTTTTCTCAAGTTACACTTCAGGATGTTGTGGAGTACGGATTTGTGACACTGCAAACTGCAAAGCACCTTGTTTTGTCGTTGTGTTGACTCTGTATAGCGAGAGTAAGGCCACAGGGTGATGGCTCTGGTATGTAAGAATTATGGAGCTGCCAAGTGTAGTAGAAAACATTCCTTTATACAGGAATGACATATATGTGTGCAAAATCTTTCCCTTTTAATATTTTAGTGTATAACCAATTAAGAATATAGTATATCATTAGGATATGTAAGACTATCTGGGATTGACTTCTGTGCACTTGAAATTATGTAATACCTAAGTTGGGATGCGCAAAACCTGTGTAAAACCCACCTTTTGTATTTGTTGGAAATGGCAGGTGTGCCTGTGTGTCCCCAGGAAGATTTCTGTGTGCTCCACTGAAAGTGTTGTATTTGTTGACAGGCATGGGCTGCTGGCTTCCTTCCCAGTGGAAAAATCTGGTTTCTCAGGATCTGGGACACTAAGGAAAAGCAAGCTCCCAGCTAGCTATATATAGACCAGGCGGCAGCGCTCGGTTCTCAGTTTGTGTTTACGTAGTGGACTCAAGAATAGCTCCTATTCATGATAAGAGCTTACTTTTACCTGTGGTACAACTCTAAAGGCAGCTAGAGTGTTAACACTGAGTGACAAGAAGAATAGAAAAACGTATATGGTTTAAAGCAATGCAGCGTAACAACCCAGCAACGAACATATACTTCCTTACTTTTGTTGAGACTGCTATTGACATATATTTATGGGATGTTTTGTGTTGAATTGGGCTTTTGAAAAGTGTTTCTCATATTTTGTTCACCTCATTTACATATATGGAGGACAAAAACACCTCACAATATAATTAGTATAATAACACAAACTACAGCCTTTCTGGCACAGTGTTGTATTTGTTGTACAAAGTTGGTATTTATTACAGTACTGTTGTATTGCATAACAGTGAATATGGAAATTTATTTTTCTGGCCACTGTATAATTTCTGTGTGTATGTGCTTGTATTTTGTACACTTGCACCCTATTTGTGTGTATCTCTTTTTAATGTACTTTGAACTCTGTTTGTGAGTTTATCAGCTGACTAACAACCGTAGTCTCCTCCCCTAATACCACCTCCCCCTCCCCAGCTCCTCCAGAGTTTTGAGCTAATGCCGTCAGTCACGCAGGAGTAGCACAGCAACATCACTGGAGCGCACATGATGCAACACTGTTCCAGCACATGCTGATCTGTGTGTGAGGTGGCAGCGGTCCAAGGTTGAGCCATATCGGTCGGCCTGCTTTCTCACTCGTAGCTCCTGCCTGTGTATCTGACTGTCCCCAACACAGACACACACACACAAATACATGCACACACACACAAATACATGCACACACACACACAAATACATGCACACACACACACAAATACATGCACACACACACCCCAATTGAACTAGGGTGGGGCATTGACAGGACTCTGTGTGCCCAACTGCCCCCTTCTGATAATGTCATCAGCTGTGGCATCTCTGCATCTTTTACATTTCAGATTGTGTTTGTAGCAGCGGCTTCTTGGTTGGTAAACCCTTAAACTAGAGCAAGCAAGCATACTGGAATTCAGCTTTAATAATAAACTCTTAACTGCTTGTGAATATGTCATGGTTTATAACAAGACTGCATCAGTGGTTTGGTTGTCATCCCGCTTAGGGTTAACTTAGTCTTGGCTGAGTTGGCACTGTATATCTTGATTGGATAGTTGTATATTGGCACACCTCTTTTTGTTTTGACAGTTGTGCTGTGTGACAGATTAATCTGGTACATAATGAGGTCAGAGTTTAGTGCTTCGTGATCAATCTGAGGCTCTGTTACCACCTGGCACTAACATGGTTCTTGACTGATGTGAGCACAAGTAGACAACTCTAAATACAGGTGCACTGCACAGTTACTCAAGCCTCTTATGGATGTGCTCAGGGATAGAGTGGTGTGAAAACAAATGCAGTACGTCCCCGATCCCGTTGAACGACTGCTGCAGTACCATATTCTTTCTGTCTCGCTCTATCTGTCGCTGTAGAATGTCATGCCACTTTCTCACTTGTCTTGAACTAGCTGCCAGAATTGTTCAGCCATTAAATAAACATGCAGCAGTCTGTGAGATCATACTTGTTTTTCTGTAGAGGAAAATCGTTAAACTGATTTAATGATTGAAATTTTTCCTTGTCCATTTTTTTTAAATGAAGTGTGTGGTTATGATAAAATGCTGCCCTGTCAAGTAGGTCCTCCTTTGCTCTGTTGTCATAGCTACCCACTCAGCTTCACAAAGCAACTGTTGTAACTTGTTTTTAATGCCCTCATACATCTGTAGAATTAGCTTGTCACTGAAGAAATGGCAGCTGCGTAGTTTGTATTGTTGCTCGAGTGACATGTCTTGGAATAGAGTATTTTTGAGCTCTAAGGGCATAAATCACTGCAAGTAAGTTTTGTAACAAATTCCATGATGGCTTTAGCCTCTGATGTGTTCTGCCAAAGTGTCTGGTCAAACCAGTTCACAACGCTTACACAGGAAGAACAATCAGATCTAGTTAAAGCCTTTAACATTGGCGCATTAGTGCCAATAAAAAAGGCTGTGTCACCTCAACTGGAAGTTGGATAGATGAAGTAAAGTGTTCCTGTAGTGCTGGTATATAGTTTACAGTTTAGATCCTGCAGAAATCATATCAAGCTTTCGTGTGTCTGTGTGTGTTCACTTTCTTAGGAAACAGGGCCAGGCCCAGAACAGCTCTGCTCCTCCACTGGAAAGCCCGCCCAAAGAGCTGGCCAGCAGCTCGCCATCTCAGGTGAGCTTCCTGTTCCCTCTTCTACCCGTCTCGTGCTTCCACACGCTTGCGTATCTCTAAGCTAACACACTGCTTTCATTTTCCCATCTGCACTGTAACTCCTCTTCCCCTGTGCCAAGAGATGGATGATATTCTCATGATATTTCAGAATTGTGAAAGGTTAACGATATACATCATGGTATACATATTTTTTAAGTAATTTTCAGACTATAAAATAAGTCAATAAAATAACGCTGTGGGAATTCAACACTGCAGTTATTTCATCATTTTATTCATTTCTAGGCTGTTTGTAATACTGCATTTTGAGACTCTCAAACTGCTTGATGTTACTTCAGTAGAGTGTAAATACACTCTGCATAGCTAATCTTCAAGCAGAGCTTGTTTGCCTTTAGCTGATCCAGTAGAAATGGTAGGGGAATTGGGGAAATCCTTGTTTTCACCAGAGATGTGTACTGGATTATTTTTGCTACATTTCCAGAAGTTTACCAAATAATACAGCCTTCTGACTGGGTTGTCCCTTCAGTCTGGTGGTTTCTGTTATTTCCCAGGGAGGGTTTTTTTTTTTTTCTTCCAAATTCCAAACTGATTTGTGTTTCCTCTCGGTCTCATCAGTGAGTGCCTTAGCAGCAGATGTTTTCTGAACTGGTTCCAGTTGACCAGTATTACTTACTAACCCTTTAAACAAAAGTACATTGTTTGCATGAGTACTAAAGTTTTGTTATTAAACCAAATAGCCCCCATTGTACACTCATTTTAGTTCAACTCTTTTCTCACTTTTCATTGCTTAATTCGTTTTTTCATATTCCTTGTCCTGCTGCTCTCTTTTTAGGTCAGTCCAGACTTTCGAGTTTACCCATTGTTTACACTTCCATTAGGTAGAGGGAGGAGGAGGAGCTGGTCTGTTATATTAATAGCTCCTTCCTCTCACCTCAGACACCTACTGTATGCCTCTTCCTTTCCGCTCCCTCCCTCAGTAAACACGGCACACAAACACACAAGCAAACAGTACCCCAGGCTCTTCTTCAGCTTCCTGACAATACTGCTAACAGCACTTGACCGTGTCCATGCCAACATACATCAGCATTAGGAAAAGCCTTCTTTTCCCTGTCCAAATGACAACATTAGAGCACTGTTTTATCCACTCCATGCAAGACAATTTAGCATGGCCAAAACAAAGAGGAAAATATTTTTTAAAATTGCTTAGTGTGGACATAGTTCAAAGAGCCTCGCAGGCCCAAACAGAGCTCCTCACTAGTTTTTGTTGTTGTTGTCTTAGAACCCAGAAGTATTCCTGTTGGGACAGCCAACACACAATGATTGGGTCAGCCACTCCCAAAGACATTACTGTGGGCTGGGTCAAACAGGGCCTGTCTGTAACGTAATCCCTGGTATTGTGAAAAAGACAGCGCAGTCATCACAGTCTCAGTACTACTGAGAATACAGATCCGCTAATACTCTTCCTTAGTACTCGTTCTTCTGTCTTTGTGTTGCTTTCTCCATCTGTCTGCTTGTATTAGATCCTCTCCTCTGAACACTCCTTTGACCCCCACGGCTCAGATCATTTTTGTCTGCTCTGACCTGGACTACAGTTTTCCTCTCGCCCACTCTGAGGTGAATTGAATTCATATTGAACCCTATTTTACGCACTAAAACTGCTCTTTTTCTGCCAGAAACGTCCTGCTGCTGACTTCATTGACCCTCTTGTCAACAAAAAGCCCAGGATATCACACCTCGCCAGCAAGGCTGCAACAGCCCCAGTTAATGGCAAGCTCAGCTCCTCCAACGGGAGAGGAGAGGCAGGTGGAGCGCAGGCAGGAGTGGTTGGTTCTATGTCAGACAGCGGCATGACGTCCAGCTCCCACCAGCTCCCTGTGCTGGACATTCCTCGTCCTTTTGAAGCACTGTCGGACGTCAGCAATGACTCCAGCCACAACGGGAGAGATTGTGACTCTCAGGAAACAGCAGTGGCCGAGAGGCTCAGCCAACCTCCTTCACTGTTCTCGGGGTCAACGATGCTCAGCGCGCCCAGCATCGGCGCATCATCTCCTGGACACACGGGCCTGGATGGCCCTCAGGACAAGACTCCTTCAACCTTCAACAATAAGTCCAGGAAGAAGTCAAAAAAGCATAAAGACAAAGAGAAGAGTAAAGACAGGGAGAGGGTGAGAGAAAGGGCTCAGGAGAAGGAGAGAAAGAGTCGTGAGGAGCGCGTGCCTGAGCCTAACAGAGCCTGTGAGATGAGCCCAGGAAACCTCAAAAGCAACAGTATTCCACACAAAAGCACAGGTGAGAGCAACACACACACACACACACACACACACATCTTTTTCTTCTGCACAAAACGTCTTATTTATCAGTTTCACAGCTCTTGCATCAGATGAGAGATTCCTGAATAACAGTAGTACTTTATACGTGGATGAACACCAGTTAGTCATTAGTCTGTGAGTAGGTGATGCATCATGTGACCAGTATGTGACTAACTGATTAAACAGAGACCCCTGCTGTTCAGCTTTATGCCTTCAATAGCCTCAAATACACACCTGTGAATCCAACTGGCAGATAGCATCTTTAGAGGATTACACGTTTAAGAGATTAATGATGTAAACAACTTTTTGTGGTGTTGCCTTTCCAGTTGCACCATGGCAGGTTTCTCTGCAAAGCTAACATATTCAGATTAATGCCATTTTCTATCTGTGTGATCTTGTTTCAGATCTGAATGGAATGTGCAACAGTACCAGTATTCCTTCGTCATCACCTGAGGTGGCAGACTATTTATTGTGAGTATTTAACAATTTAGGTCTCAACAGATTGTACAGCCATGCTGCTAGCTAAGAGAATCCTCCTTAAATTCATTGGAATAAGTCAGTGGTTTTCAAACTGTGAGGCATGCGGAGGGAGAGCTGTGAGGGGAAAGGGACAGCATGATCAACAGTTGCAGCGGCTGTGCCACACAGATCAGGGTTTTAAAGTAGTAAAGTACTTACTTTCTTCAGGACATCATTATATCTGATGTCCATTGCAAATAAATGTCCATAAATCTGCTAAGAAATTATAGGACAAAAATAAGCTCCTCATAATTCCAGAACTTGCCTAAAAATCATCACGTTTTTAAGTTTTGTTTTTTTCAGTATCAAAGTAATCCAGTGATAGTTGTTTGTACATGCATGAGTACAATCGCAATTGCAAACAGGAACTACTGATTAATACTACTAAAAATGAACTTACTACTTTACTAAAAAATACTTTTAATACTTGGCCAAATTTACAAAAAATAGGCTTGAAAAACAGGGCTCAAGTTGTAGCCCACAGCAGCCCACACAGCGGGGGAGTTGTTGGGGAAGTTTGTCTGAGGGGGGACCCACAGTGTTAGACTTTGAAAACACCTAGAATAAATGAATTTCATTGGTTTGTGCTGGTACCTCTCATTAAGTCTCCATCTAATGACCATTGTTCCCTCTCACTTGAGCTAAATGCCTGAATAGACTTTTATCTATCCTTTGTGACTTTCTCTCAAAATCCAAAATGGTCTCTTATTTCCCTCCTAGGAAGTACACAGTGATCGGCTCTCCTGAGCAGCGTCAGAAGTATAAAAATGATTTCAATGCCGAGTACAGTGAGTACCGGGGTCTGCATGCTCGCATAGAGGGCATCACTCGGCAGTTCACTGTGCTTGACAATGAGCTCAAACAGCTCCAACAAGGCACAGACAAGTACAAGGTAGATTCCCTAAAGCAAACACACAAATCTATTTTATTGGACTGGTTCATGATACAGGATATCAGTTTTATTTATAGCCTTTATCCTTTTTGTGTCTTCTCTTCACAGACAATCCACAATCAGATACTTCAAGAGTATCATAAAATAAAAAAGGTAAAGTCCCACTGTAACAGATCTTGATGACATAAAGTATCTAAGTAGATTATAAGGTTGTGACTCTGTTCTTTTTCATATCCCTTGCAGACTAATCCAAACTATAGTCAAGAGAAGAACCGCTGTGAATATCTACACAACAAACTGGCACATATAAAGAGACTTATTGCAGAGTACGATCAACAGCAACTTTAAAAGTAGTTACTAGACATTGTTTCCCTGTTATCTCTGGAAACAAAGCAGATAAAAGGAAAACTCTGGATTCTGCTTGTGCTAAAAAAAAATAAAATTTAAAAAAAAAGAATAAAAAAAAAAAAAAAAGATCTCTCATGAAAGATGCCATGAAGGGAGTATTCCCCTCATTGGGGCCAAAGGCTCTAGTGAGGACACACAATCTTTTTCTCTCTCTCTCTTTTTGTTTTTCTTTTCTTTTCGGAGGATGGGGTTGTGCCTGGTGTGGCCATGTCCGTCTGTGTAGTTACAATGCATCCAGAAAAAAAAGGTTCTGTGTGGCTTTGTTTTTCTCAACAGCCCACCCTGCTTATAGTGCACAGAGAGGTCTGAAAGAGTCAAACGTGGACATTTTCCCACTTTCTCGGGAGATATCCAAATAATCTTTCCTGCTTTTGAAACTGGAGATAAGGGGATGAAAACTGCAACTGTATGCCAAATGCAACTAGTTTGTTTTTGAGGAAAGAGAAGTTAAGTGAATGATACATCAGTTTCCCCACATACTCAATCGAATGGCTGTGACGCTGAATTTGTCTCTGTTTTTCTTTTTATTTATTTTTGACACTTAACTGGGGGGGGGTGAGTCTGTTTTACACTCCTCAATATCAGTAATTAAAAACTGTCTCTTTTATTTTATGTCTTCACATCTTGAATGTCAGCCAGTATTTTATTCAGAAGCTGCCTTGCCCATTTAATTGTCAATCTGTTGGCGTTATATTTTTTTTCTCTCTTTTTAAAGAGATGCAGATATTACTGTTGATTAAATCAAAACAATGCTTCTAAATGCACACAGTCAGACGCAGGTTTGTGCGCTTGGCTTTTCTTTTCTAAAATCATGTGCAGATGTCTTAACGGAGGGGGGACGGGTGTGAACGTTTCCAGTCACTCTTGAGCTGAACACGGTCTCCTCACTCAGTCCTTTCGAGTCGCAGTGCTTGTTCATCGGTTACAGCAGTGCTCCTTTAGTTATTGTTCATCATATTGTCTCAATGAAAAACTAGATTTAGCTCTTCAGTGGTTGTCTCTCCAGTTTAGGTTATGATGGCTTTTGTAGCAATAGAATTATTTAAAGTTATCTGAAGAGTTCATTGCCAGTTGGACTCTTCATCATGCTTCAGAAGATCCTCTAATTGTAAGATGATGCAGACGGGATACAGATCTGCAGGCTTTTTCTTCATCTTCGAAATGTTCAAAAATTAGGTTGATTAATTACGTTAAAATAGTGTTTACAGTGTCTTTAAAAAGATACATTTCTTTTGTTTTTGTCTGCTCATCGACCCACATGATAGTCCATCGAGACGACTGTTAAGATGAAGCCATCCTTGATTATCTTCCAGGTGGAGGCCGCTCGGGGGAGGAAGGCTCACCTGCGACCAGTTTTTGCCTTTTCAAATGTGATGTCAGATATTCGCGGTTCGGCTGAGCTGGAATCCCGTTTCCTGGATCAGCTCTCCTCTCGGAGAAGCGTCTCGTCAAGGCGGATGCACTCGACGTGTCCGTAGACAAATTGGAAATGCTGTATCAGAACTTAACCTGATGAACGAGCGAGTCGAGTTCAGTCAGCGAATGCATTTCTTATATCGACCTTTTTATGTGAATATGAAAAATCAGCACTTTTTCTCCTGATCTTGCTGTTACTGGGGGTTTTGTCCAAATGACTTTTCTCTTTGTCCATCAGAGTGCATGCTTTATGAATGTGTTACAATGAACAGTCTTTGTATCTTTACTTGGGTGGGGACTGGGGGGAGGGGGGCTGCCCAAGGATATCAAAATCCAAGCGAAGGCCTAGTCCAGCTGAATTAGTATGTAATCAATTTGACATGGCCCTGACCAGCATGTATACCAAAGTGCTTACCGAGTGGGATGAAACAAAACGCTCTACCAAATGTTGGCAAAGGAACATGTCGCAGTACTCTCTACTTCCTGTCATCATTTCTTTTGTGCGAATTTATCATCCAGTGTAAACTTTCTAAGTGTTTTCTTGTGAGAAGTCAGAGGAGGCCCCTTTGCTCAAGATTGGATTTGCATGACTGGGCTCAAGTGTTTTAATGTAATGCCAGGTTTCAGATTATATCACTCTCCTAATGCAAACACTACAGTACGGCCAATGCGCCAAGACTCCTCACAACGATGTTTCAGGACCCGGGACTCGATGATGTCTGGGCGAGGGACGTAAAGTTTGACGTAAAGGTGCATGTCTTCTTACCAGAATCAACAGTCCGCATCGCCCAGTACTGCAACCTTTAACAAGAGAGACACTTTTCACCATTCTTACTGTATCTTGTTTTCTAGAAACATTCTGACATAATTACTGTATTGCACCTCTATTATGGTCAAAATCCATTGTGAATGAGTTCATCAGTAAACACATTTTGCTCCGATGGAGAGCAGAACTGTTTGAAAGTAACTATGCCAGCACAGGAGTACCGTTGTATGAGTTGATTGTGCCAAAATGACCTGTTGTATAGGGTGTTTTGTTTTTTTTTTTTTTTTCTTTTTTTTTTTTTTCTTTTCTCTGAGTATATATATGCTGCTGTATAAGCAAAGAGGGCTTTGGAGAATAGTCATGAAATGTTGGCGCTAAAACCCAAAGCACGCTTTTTGAAAACCATAAGGGACTGGGACTGAAATTGATCTTTGTTTCAATAAAATTCTTTAAAATCCTTATTTGTGAAATTCTGAACCACTTGTTGCTGTCCATTATTGTAATGAAGTTGAATTTTAATATTGGTTGTTGCATTGAAGACAATTAGCTTTTGGTTTATTTTGTGTTTTTAGCAATAATGCTATATTCTAATAACAAACATGATTTAAAATCTTACATTGTTATGGAGAGTAATGTATTGAATATGGATGCCATGAATCAAACCTATAGAGCTGGTTTGTTTCTGATGGATACACAATTAGACAGCAGCACAATTTTTATCTGATTATGACATTTTGTCTTTTTAACAAAAGTCAAAAGATGTAACATTTTCCTTTGGAAAGTATACAGGGCATCTATTTGTAGTGCCAAAAACAGGTTTTTGGAAGCACTGAGACAAGTCTGGATACCCTATTCCATATAACTATTATAAATGAGAAACTGGTGTAGTTGATGTAGCTGCCCTTTTTTCATCTGTTTAATAGACCTGTCAGTATTCTAACATTTGTTTACAATTACTGAGGCCTGTAGTGAATGCAGGATGTCCTGTAGATGGCAGCAGTATCACACTGTTGGTTTCCAAATCCTCCACACAGTGCTGGCACACCTTGTTTTTGTTAAAAAGAAAAAACAATTAAATAGAAACATTTGGATCTCTCTGGTCTCCCCAGTTTGCATTGTTTCTCCTGAGCGGTAAACTGTTATGCACGGTTATTGACACCCTCAGGTTTGATTGCAAGGGAACGATGGAGAAGGTTAGTTCAACCATTCTTTTTGTATTCATTGTGTTAGTGCAGTCTATAGTATTCTGTATGTGTTGCCTGTGTCTAATGGACATCCTCTTATAATCCATGAACCAAGGGATCCAACGTGGATCCAAAAAAAGGCCCTTGCATGGCAGCGTGGGCAGAAGATGCTCCTGCAAGGCAACAGAGAGGACAGGGCTCGCTGTAATCTGACACACCGTGAAAGATCCCAGAAATCTACATAGCGACTGTGTTCCAGTTGGCCAGGCTGAGCTGTGCCTGAGCCTCGCTATCCTGCTACTGGCTGCCATCCCAAAGTTGGCCTCAGCGCTGCTCAGGGAGCTGGAGGGGGGGCCCGGCCAGCGAGTTCACTGTGGCAAGCTGCCATCTCTCCCTCTCCTCAACATACAGCAGCGTATACTCTGACATGTTTACACACACACACACACAGCAGAGAAACAGAGAGCTCCCCTCTGTGTTTCAAATGTTTTACTAGTCAGACAGGATTTAATTTGTCTGGGGTTTGTGCAGTGAAATGCAGAGAGAGGGTCTACTTCTATTTAGATTCTCTACTAACAATGTGGGTCAGTGCTTTAATGTGGAAATGTAGGCCATGGTTAAAATAAAGGTCAATCAATTATTTGAGGTAGTTGGTGTTTATTAGACATGAGGGAATTGCATAATAGATTCAAGTAAAATGGTTCATTTTTCTATGTAACCTGGACATTTCTACATCCAACCACAGGAACACCAATAGTGGCCTCATACATGTAGGTTGCTGAGAGAAAAACATTTCCTGGCACCTAAACTGTGGGCAGCTTAGCGACCTGCAACGAGAGCATATAAGGCCAAAGTACAAGGACAACTGCCTTTTATATAGTCACTTTTTAAAAAATACAATCAATAATATAAAGGGCAAAGTGAGTGTGAATGTGATTTCTCCAACACAGTTGACAGTGTAACTCCATTATAAAATATAATCAATGTGATAACTGAAGTCTCATCTGTGAAGGCTATGGCACATGATTTCAACACAGTATGATAGAAATACATTTTGTCAAAAAGCCAGTGACAGTGCTCTATTAAGCCTTTAACTGTAGACTCACAATTGTTCTTGTTACTCTGCTGTCTGTGGCTTTCTCTGATTTTTATTAATTTTGTACTCCTGGTGCAGAGAATTGAACACACAACAGTAGTCTTGCACACTTGTGTCCACAGACATGTGGGGAGGTGAGCATTGAAAGCACAGAGCAAAAACAAGGTCTGCTGAGTTACAGCCAAAGCCAGCCAATAATCCAGATGATCAACATTTGAGTTTATCACCTCTTGTTCATTCGGCAGAGTCTGTGTTTCTGTGTCTTGTCTTCTGTTATGGATCCTGTGTCACTGTCTCTCTGTGTGGGACAGTGGGTGATTCTTCAATGCGAGTGCTTCATAGTGACTGTTATGACCGTCAGTGTCACTTTTAACAGGAGGAGGATTGTTTTCCCTTACAGCTGATATTGTTGCCGACACCACGTCCTTGTCTAATTATAAATCTCCAATCAGAAACACACAAAGGTCTAGATAGAGACAAAAAATAACATTTTAAAGATATAGAACTGACTTCTTCGTATATTGCATCTATCATACTTGACGTAACACTTGGCAAACAATGCTTTATTTGAGAAAAGTAATGAGCTATTTTGCGTGCATCCAATAAATACTTTTTGTAATTACAAAGTGCAGATACTGTAGCAAGTGAGGTGGTGGTTATGCTGTCATGACTGAATTTCATGGTTGATGGTCAAGCTTTTCTCATGTCACATTCAGGCTGCACATGACTAAACCGTCTTCTAAACAATACTGGGTCTGTTGCAGATTGCCACGCTGTATCAGCCAACTTTTCTGTGAATGAGCTGAGGAGATTTCTCTTTCGACTAACTGAGCTGTAAAGACATAATCCTTACATTTAAAGTCTTGTCAGTAAAAATGGAATCTGATAACATAAAAATTCAACTTGTTACCATCGCCACTCTCAATATATCATTAAAAACAGCAGCAGATTAGATACTCCTACTTGTCTTTTTGTGAATAAGATTGTTTTGCAAGAAAATGTCTTCATGGGAAGACACCATGTCATACACAACAACACGTGTGTGGTACTATTCTACATTCTACATAAGAATATTTGCATGAAGTGTTTGTGTAAATATTTATGTGTATATCAAAGGTCAGCTAAATGTCTGTGTTACAAGGTAAATTAGTGAAACGAATTAGTGAATGATGCAGCATTCACACTTATCGTCAGTCTTTATTATTCTTATTCTGTCTTCTGTACGTTTTTTAAGTCGACTTCTATTTCTGCATTATTACATACAGACACCTCTCAAATGCCAACATGTCCAGCTCTTAAAGGACATACATGTGCTTCCATTCAACTATGTTTCTACTACTTCTACTTTTTATAATAAGTTTTTTTCAACATTTTTTAGAATGGAAATGAATGCGAAAAATCTTCAAATCCTCTTCAAACCTACTTCACTTTTAAGTTCTGCTACCTCAACATACTTTGAGCTACAGATTTCTTTTAAACTTGAAACAAGTTGTAGAATTCCAACTATTAAACTTCCATTCAGCCTTGTGAAATCTTTTGCAGTTTTTGAATTATCACAGTTTAAAGTGTATGCTTTTTCAGTCCTTTTCTGCGTTTATAATGGGTGTCTATTATGCTGCTTAGAGCATGTCACATGCCCTCTGATGTCACCCACTGATCCGCTTCTGCTTTTTGGCTTTTTCAAAATGTGATGACTTCTGCCCTCCTTCCTCTTTCACTTCTCACACACAATTTATACCAATTTATATCAAAATGTATATAATGTGTACTCTTCCACACAATGTAACTATTTAAACAGTAGGACTTACAATTTTTTTATTTTCTGCCTCAAGAAAACTGTCTCATTGGCTCCAATGTTATATTAGCTCTCACACTCTAGAGCAAAACACAAATGTTTGGACTTTATAAACTCTAATTTTTCAGTACAACAACACAAATGACATGTCTACATTTTCAGCAAAGTCTTCTGACTGTCACAGTGAAAAAGTTTCAGCGATATAACCTTATGTATGTATGCCAGATTTTCCAAATAAAAGCCTTTATACACGTTACACTTTATTTTAACTGGTATTACTCTCCTTTCAGAGCTTACACTTTAAATGATATTTCAATACCTTTCAGTGAACTTCAGGTCACTTGCAAGCCAGCACTTCCCATGCCTGACAGTGCTTGAACTTTGGTTTGTTCTCTTCTTCATCAATCATTTTCTTTATATGAACATGTTCGTAATCAATGCATTTTGTCTTTTAACTTTTCCAATGCACTGCTGTTCAGCCCCCTTCTTTTCATGCAATACATTCAGTTTTGCAGCTGTTTAGGCCAATGCATTTTATGTTTCAAAGGGTTTAGCAATGCATTTCAGCTGTTTGATAATTTTATTATTTATTAATTAATTTTAAGGCATTTCAACATCCAGCTTTGGCAGTATTTCAATTTACCTTCCAGCTTTTCCAGCATGCAGTTCTGCTTCCAGTTCTGCCAGTTTTACATTTCAGCTTCCAGGTTTTTTCAATGCAGTTTGAGGTTTCAGATTTTTGAGGCAATTCATTTCAGATTTCAGCATTTGCAGCAATGCTTTGCAATTTATTTCAGCTGGCATGAAATGCATTTTCTAGTTTAAGTAGAAGTGCTTCAATCCGAGTCTTCCTCTGACAGCAAATGATAATAAAAAAAAGTACAATGCATTTTAAAGTCCTAATTAATATCTGAAACTGCAGCACCAGGAGCAAACCCTCACTGATACAGGGAGAAACTCCACACGGCCCCAACATCAATTGCTTTGAGCCACTGTGCAGCCCATATACAATATCTTTCTCACAGCTGACATTTTTACTTATCACATATAAGTGTAATCAACATTATTAAGCATGTGCATTCCATATGGGCGTGCCAGTTCTAGGACCCAGGTGTTGTGCTCACTGGCATTGCTTACTGCCACGCACTGCTGTCTGCTACATGACTGAAGGTCTGCTATGGGAGAGAGGGAGAGAGAGGGAGAGAGAGATAATTATACATTGCAATACAATGCAACTATTAGGCCAGAAACTGATGATTGTGATAATTAATATTATATAATATTAAGAACAATATAACATGTAATGTATTACATGATCATCGTCTGAAAATGTTTATGCTATGCCCTGACTGTGTGACTTGGCTAAAGTGGAAGCCAGCACTGGGTGCAGTTTGTCTCACGATGAACAGTCAATAATGTTCCATCAATAATAGAAAGTTTATGCAGGTGTCTGTAAATCCTATATTTATTATAGGTTGCTTAGGCTAAGGAATTGTTTTGATTAGGAAAATAATTTTGTTAAGTCATTTCATCAAGGCTTAAAATAAAACTTATAAATATATAGTGTTATCGTCCAGCCCTACAAGCTCAGTATAAATATTCCTGTATTGAGCTGGAAAAGATGCGCTGATGTTAACTAACCTCTCATGCACCATGGGAGGGGTGCTTGCTCATGCTAGGTATTGCTTATGGAACGCCAAATGGCTCAAAATTCGCCTGGTTTTAGCGCCATCAGGTTGCGTGGTTGTGTTGGCACATGTCTGGCTCTGTAGTGTACTGGATAAGACAGCTGCTTTTCATGACAATGGTCACTGTTTCCAGGCTCACTATGATAATGTAAGACAGTGATAAGATTGTCACTCAATTAAGGGATTGATATGAGGGATAAATCTATTCTGCATTAATGATATAAATCTTACTGCAAATGTTCAATCATTTTCAATCATAAAAAACAAACAGTATTAATGTTTGGAATTGTATGTATTTAGTTGTTCTACAAATTTAAAGACAAGAAACTCTGCGTGTTCAATAGACAATAGTTCAAAACTTATAATTTTACTTTGTGAGTTGAGTTTAACTGGCAAAACTACTTGAAAAACAGGATCCCCCACAAAACTCCCACTGTGCTGCACAGCACAACAGCGAATCCTGAAGAAAATAACCACAAGCACTGTCTAGCACAGTGGTTCTCAACCTTTTTTGGGGCCAGTGCCCCCCCCTATCCATTATCCAGGTCCCTTACCGCCCCCCATCAAATAAAATGCAGGCTAATTGTCTTCCCTGAATATTAATGTTGATTATTTTTCTGCATTATATCATTAAAAAAAACATGTCAACGAATGCCAAATAATATTATTTTATTTTTATTATTACTACTATTATTATTATTATTATTATTATTATTATTATTATTATGTGTTATATAATTAAAAAAGCATGTCATTGAACGCCAAATAACAGATTTGATTTTAACTGGACAGTTATAGAATATCATTAGCATTAGTTTCCCAGAGCAAAAAAACCATATGAATAGAAATTATACTCATGAGTGTTAAACAAATGCAACGGTTAGAAATGTGACATTCAAACTTTAATTAGGCTAGATAACAGCAGCCAATCAGAAATGCCAAACAAAAAGTATTTCTATTAATTGTTCCAACAGAAAACAAGAGCAGCCCACCAAGGAAAAAGTCTGAGGCTACTGGAAAAAACACAAGGATTTATCTTAACTTTCAAAGGAAATCAGCACTGCGGGTTGCAGAGAAGCGATTGCGGTACTTGGACTGCATGTGGAGGACCTGGCTGAATCCCTGCTATATAACTATATATTGTTGGGAAAGCAAGAAGCAGCAACCTGGTCTTCTCCCAGAGAGCCGGGTAACGCTGGGCATATTTGACCCACATGCTGCCCCAGCCAGAGGTGCGGAAAGTAGCCTAGGCCTCGTTGTCGCACTGGATGTCGACAAGATGCACCTGGATAGCGGGCTTGCATTCTGTCAGGTCCGCCTGAAGGGCTGCACCACCCACCCATGTCGGCCTTAACTGTCAACAGGTAGTCGGTGTAAATGAGGAGGCGGTCATCGGTAAGAGCCTNCCTGCAATGAGTGTAACCACCAAATTGTTCTTGGTGCAGATTTTTTGACTATTCGATTTTGAACTGGTTATTTTATTGCTAATTAGTTTACTAAAAAATGTGTCTTATTATCCAACATGTGACTTTTTGGCATTAAATGGGGCAGAATTAATTCAGCGTATTTTTTAATAGAGTTTGGTCTGACATTATTTTGTGCTATTCCAGGCAAATTAAACCTGGTAAATGTCCCATGTTTTGGGATTTCACATTTCCTTTTATTCATACACTTATTAAAGATGTTTAATGAAGACTTAAAGTTCACGACTAGACGAAACAGTTTTAGCTGCAGAGAAAAGTTGCAGCACCAAACTCCCGTCTCAGCTGGAATCAAGCCGGCTGATGGCGTTGCAGCGACTCAGCTTGTCAGGTGGCAGGTGTCTGGTTTTAATATCGTTTAAAAAATTGTTTATGATGATTGTATAGTTTGTGTTAATATGCTTTGGCAACGCTGTCTTGTATGCAGTCATGCCAATAAAGCCACGTGAATTGAATAGTGTTATAGTGTGTCTGGATGCTAGACTTTCACGGAATGTCCGACAGTGGAATATCTCTCTTGTAAATTTGTAACCACGGTGATAACACGGCGTTCACGTTGTAGAAATGAATGCTTTTAAGAGGAAGAAACTCTTCATTTCCTCCACGGGGAATACCAAGGAAGAGAGTGTCCATTTTCCTGAGCTGACACAGTAAACGGCATGTTGGTGAAATTCTATAGATGATTGTCTGACATCCGGTTCCCGTGAAGGCAGCATGGAGCTGCGCTACAGAAAGCTGATGTAGCTGAAGTAAAGAGTCGTTGCTATGGAAATGATACACCGTCTCGTCTAGTCACATTGGTGTAAACTGGCAGGTTTCAGAATGTTGCAGACCACATTCTTTTGCAAGTAGTTGCAAGTTTCAACTCCTCTCGTCGTGAATCTTTGGTGTAAACTGAAATGCCCCCTAAGAACACCTCACCACCCCCCTTTCAAAACTTTTGCTTCCAGCGCCCCCCAACATTCTCTGAATGCCCCCTGGGGGACGATACCGCCCCTGTTGAGAACCACTAGTTTAGCACCTCACTCTTGGGTCCGAACCTGCTGATACTGCTCCTTCAAGGAGGAGTCAGCCTGCTGCTCTACAACCAGATCACTGCAGGATATTGACAAAGGAAAATCAGACAGGTAATGAGAATTTTTCATAAACATTTACTTTATCTGTAGGTAGGCCCGTTTCTGATTCCTTGGATAAGGGCAGAACTTCAGCCTGAATTAAGGAGTCAAAAGCCCCCGTATCCCTCAAAATCCCCACCGGCACCTTCATCCCACTTCCTACCATAGACACAAAACCTGTCACGGTAAATGGCTGATAGGAATCCAAACCCGTGGAACACAAGTCTTTTCCATGCATTTCAGAATTAAGAGTATCAGGAGTGATGACTTGAGGAATGGGTGCAGGTAAACCAACCCCTTTACATGGCCACCAAAGGCAGCATTTTTGGGCTTAAGCTTCTACCAATGACAGTCTACGTTCCAGTGTCCCCGTTGTGACAGTAATTACAGACCTTTTCTGGATCACGTAGATTACTGCTACCTTTACCTTCACTTACAAAAGTTTTACCATTCTAGCCATATGACTCCACACCACTGGCAGCACCATTGTCCCTGTTACCATTGCCAGCCCTGGGCTCTCCAAAACTACCTCTGTGCGTCAACACATCATCATCAGCGAGAGCCGCTGTTGCAGCCATGTTTTCTCTGCTCACTGATGTACATTACATCAGCATCAGTTAACGATTAGTAGGCCTCCTGCGCTCTGCCCATCACGCACTGTAGCATCAGCGTGTGAGCTGAATCTTGACAGTTACGGGCATCAGCGAAGCGCTCGAACAACAACAAAAAAAACAACTATGGATCTCTGAGAAAATTTTGGCAAGAGACGTAAGTTTCCTAAGACATCAAAACCACCCAAAGACTCCTTGGAGAAGAGAGACAACTTCCTACTCAACTCGCTAACAGCTGAAAGCTTGCCTTCCTTAATGAGTTCCAGTCTAGACTGTTCCATTTCAGTTTTGGCCTGTTCGGTCTGCTGACACATCTCCTCCACAGTCAATTCTTTCTCCTGTAGGGAATGGGGATGTGATGTCATTAATAGCAAGTTGGCCATTTTTGGTGGATACCAACCGCCTGTACACCATCGTCACCCATCTGGCTGGGTGGTCTCTACATGTTCAAGTCATTTAAACTTCAAATTTCAATTTCAACATGGTCTGCAAACATTGTTGTATAGTGGGCTGTAACAGCCAGTCGCATGGTATTAGTACTTTTACTTAAGTAAAGGATCTGAATACTTCCTACACCACTAGTTATGTGTTACACAGTGAGAGGCTACATAGAATGATAGTTACTCAGGATCTTGGCATAACTGTATCTACGAAGTAAGAGTGCCATCCACTGGCTGTTTACTGTAAGTGTCAAAAATAACTGCTGAACTAACACAAAACACTACACAGTGAATAAGATTCAAAACACAAAATGTTGCAGTATACAGTCAGACACAAAGGTAGGCTAACGTTATGTGTTTCCAACATTTTGTTATCATTCAGTTACTGTAATGGGTGGCAAGCTGTCGAGGTCCTTTAACCATTCTATGTCTCCTAATTCATAAGGATTGATATCATTAACTAACTTTAATTTTGTAATATTTCGCTCCTTTGCCTCTTTTGATAGCTTCTCTTTATATGGGCATTTGATCTCTGATGATGAACGATCGGTGAATGATTGACAGATGACAAATGACCGGTGAAAGTGACAGACAATGACAGCTAATTATCTAAGCAACATACGCTATCCTCCGAAAATGGCGACGACGCCCCAGAATGCTCCATGATTCCCATTCCCTATTCTGCTTTGAATTCATATTTGTCATGGTCAAGTTGAAACATTAACTCTCTTTGTGGTCAAATGTTAAACCTGTTGTCATTAAGGGTGGAGACACCAGCTGAGAGGTTAAGTTCTTTCAAAGTTGAATTATAAGTTTTTAACTATTGTGTACACTGAGTTTTTGTTTAAAGTTTATAGAACAACTAAATACATACAGTTCAAAACTTTAATATTGTTTGTTTTTATTATATAAATTGATTGAAATTTTGTACTAAGATTTATAATATTCATGCGAATAGATTTATCACTCAATTGAATGACAATCTTATCAATCTCTTACATTGTCATAGTGAGCCTTGAACCAGTGACCACTGCCTTATCCATTACACTACAGAGCCAGACATATTCATACACATGTATTACCCTGACAGCACTATTATCACGCTTGATGGCGCTTAAGCGAGGCGAATTTTGAGCCGTTTGGCGTTCCATACCTGCACATACTGGCCCACGCGCTGAGATCACGGTCCCGTCAGTGTCGGTGACGTCTGTGTCCCCTCTGCTACCAGTGGCACCATGCCATATATATTCATGCCGGGCAAGATGGCGGCGATACGGACGAGGTGTTATTGCCAGTGGACATAAACAGGCATTTTATTCAAAATAGAAAACCGAGCCAGATACATTTATAGACTTGATCATATTGTGTGTGTATTTACCGCGCAACAAGCGTCGACGTATTTTTTACTTCACGCGTTTCAACGTTTTTTCTTACAAAATGTTCACGTTGTAGCTCGCTCGCTAACCGACCAGCTGGCTAACAGAGAGCTGTTACTAGCTAGCTAGCTATCTATAACAGCCAAGCCGCCGTGAAGTGTAGAATGGGAGAAAAGCTGGAGCTCAAGCTCAAGTCGCCGGTTGGAGCAGAACCTGCTGGCTATCTGTGGCCATTACCAGTATACGTAAGTGTTCAACCTTAAAACTCACCGGATACAGATTTTGATTTTGCCTCTGTTTTTGTCTTTGTTAGCTAGCTCTTTGCTAACATTGGCTAGCTGAAGGAACCACGGCATGCTCGTCCGGGGAATCAGGTCATACTGGTCGGGATGGTGACAAACATGTTGTGTCAGCCAGCTACGATGACTGATCAGATATTTTGCTGGGTTTACACCTGTGCTACCATAAATAATTCCCAGAAAATGATGACATATAGACTACGGTACATTTGAGCAGAGTAATGTTAACGTTACTAGGTAGCGGCAAGTACAACTAAGCCCGACATTAACACCCAGTAATAACAAGGAGTTTTGAAATTGGAGCGACTGAAACAGACTACCCGTCACATCCAGCATCATGTCAGTCTCACCTTAACTTAGCTTTTGCCCTAAGTGTCTCGGCTATGGTCCTTCATGTTCCTTCTGAAACATCTAAGCGGATCCAAGTCGTACATAATCATACATACATCTCTGCTCAGATCCACCATTTGATACCAGTAAGTAATCAGACATAGCTATATAGAGATTATGTACAAGATGTGTGTGTGTGTGTGTGTGTATGAACTCTGTGAGGTCTGTGTTTCTCGATGCCGCATGCATGTGAATGCCCGAAGTGCATTCCTGGAGTGCTTTCTGTGTTTTGTTATCTCATGACATCCTTACGATTGAGACCAGCTGGTTGTGTTTGGCAGTTTGAACTCTATACATCCATTTGTTCCCCGATCTGTCATTTCTCAAGGCAGTAATAGTCGTGGTTTCCAAGAAAGAGGCTTCTTCTTTAGTTGTATTTCCATGTAGCATGCTGTCTGCACGACAGTGGCCGATTGCAGTTGACTCATTGAAGAGAAACGGAAAGGGAAGCGGTTGTAAGTTAGTCTTTTTGGTGGATATGGTTAATTTAACCTGTGTTTTTCATTTATAGTAATTGTGGTGAGACAGTAAGTGCTGACTGATCAAAGCTGAATTTCTCAGAATGTCTGAATGCAGTCTTTTGGTACATCTCCTCTCCACCCACACCTAGTCTTGCAGTCTGGTTATTTTTCAGTTCCATCATTTAGTTTGTTTATCCCATCATAACAATACAAACTGAATGAGTTTCAAGTCACAGAGTCAGAATTACTTGTTGTTGTAATCAGCCAGTCCTCTCTGCTTTGGCTGACAGAGTTGACCCTCCCTTTACACCAGGCCAGAGTCTGATAACACTCACAGTTCCTCCCTCTCGGATTTATTGCCTCACCCATTTCCTTATGTTGTGGTCTGTAAGGATAAACACAAGAACAAGCTTGTCTGGAATTTATACTGTTGACCTGCATGATCGCTATTTATATACTGGGACTAGCTGTCTTGCATTGAATTAGAAACAGCTGATGGTCCTGCATGTGGAGTTCTGCAATATGGAGCCTATTCATGCAGTGCTCTCCTCCTGTTTTCAAAGAGGAAAGACTTCCTCTCTCTTCTCCCCTCCTCTCATGTCCATATGGTCAGCTCGACAGGGAGGAGGATGGAAGAGACTGCTCCCATTCAGCTATGCTATATTAATAGAATTTATAAACACATGCCAGTATCTGCACTCAAGTGTTTTTTTTTCTTTTTTCCAGTCATATTTAATTATCAGTTTATACCCTTGTTGAATTGCTTGCTGGTAGCAACAGATCCCACTCCATGTAGATTCATTCTTCACTCCCACAGAGCATTAAAATTGCTTATCTCACCCACAGAGCATGAACACAGTGCTTTCTGTGTTTTGATACACACAACATGGCTGTTGTACAGACTGTTGCAATATAAGGCATGCTGGTGCTCTAATCCAGCACCCAGAATGAAGCCCATAAAAATACTCTCTTTCTTTCTTTTGCTCTGTGTTTCTCCCCATCTCTCACTAAATCCCCACATCTGTGCATCTATAAATGTTTCCATATGAAGAGCACCTCTGGTGTGGTGCAGCTCTTTGTCCATCTGGTTCTGGATGTGGGCACTAACCACGCCTACATAGCATTTAAAAGACACACTGTTGCTCAAGTACTGCTGAACGTATTTGGTCCTCACCTTTATGCTTCACCTATTATTTACAAGGCTGCAATTACCTTTGTAAAATCGATGGTGTCTGTGCATAACTCTTAGGATTCAAGCGTTGTTGCAGCACTGAAATGGAAAAACTAAAGGCAACTGTCATATCTGCAGTCATGCTATTGTGGTTATGGAAGTGACTTTAATGCACAGTTTTTCAATAGGCGTTTTCAGACCAAACAGTTCTGGGGACTCCCTGAGAGAAACTGCCCACTGGGGAGCTTCCCAGAGAACTACATGCCTTCAAGGGCTTTTTTTATGTTTGCATTCGCACCGCCAATAGGAACGCTGAAGTGATGTAAGTGGGCCGGCTGGCGGTTGGTATAGCAACGTCTCTTCTGCGAGACATACAACAACAATAACAACAACAGCTACAACTGTCAGTACATTTGTCTGTGTTTTGTTCCATTTTTTTAAGGTTACCGTTATTAACTGTTTACACGGGCAAATGTTTTACACAGGTTTTTAAAAATGGGGTTGCCGGTGTTGCATTGGCTCATGTGTTTGACCAATCAATGTACACCTACGTCATTCAAGGTTTCTCTTGTGCTGGGAAACTACCTGCTCTCAAGTAGGAGCTAAAAAAATGTCGTTCTAAGAACTACGATCGGTCCCAGTTCTTGCAGTGTGAACTATGAAAAAGTTCCTCTGGTCCGAAAACGCCAGGCAGCCAGCGAATGCAGGTCAGCTGAATTGCAGACACTCAGTGTCATCAACATGTGACCTGCTGTACTTATCTGTCCAGATAAAACCAATGACCATGTCAAGACAGCTCCTCTGGATAGCAGTATGTTTGTAATCATCAGATACTGTACACACAAGAAGTTTTCACAAATGAGACAGAACAAAAGACAGAAAAGATAAGCTAGCACCAGTATCTTGTTTTAGATACTGATGCCCTGTTAGTTTGTTTGCCACCAAGAGAATTAGTTGTACTTCGTGGCAAGAGTAGTACAAGGGTGTAAGTGGCAGGCCGCATGCCTGCTTTAGTCATTTGTCCTCGTAGGCTGCTGATGTATACGTAGTGGAGCAGAGTGTGGTGTTAAACCCCTACACCCACGATGCGTCACACTGAGAGACTGACTGAAGAGGTGGTGTGGAGAGGAGGAGTTGAACATGCGTCAGTATACCCACAGTGGGGAGAGAGGAGGGTCTCCTGTTCTTTCAGAGTGTGTTTATTTTTAGCAGCAGCCCTGTAGTGGTGTTGCTGTGTGCAGTCTTTGTGTGAGCAGGTACCTCCCCCCTTCGGCATCTCATTCGCTCGCTCACACAGTCTCTTTCATACACTCACACACCTATATACCCTATTCAGTGGAAAACAGTGTGTTAAATCGGTTGTGCCCATGTATGTTGAAGATTTGTAGCCCATGCTGCTTATTAGCAACACAGCTAGCAGTTAGCTTAATAATATAACTGAAACCGGAATGCTGTGCTGACAGAAATAGTACGAGATTTCCTGTGTTACCATGCATATTTGAGTGTGTGCGCATGCATGTTTGAGCTTTGGCGGAAGTTTGAGTAGTAGTGGCGGGCAGTATTGAGCGGGAAGCCGGGAGCTCCAGGCTGTGAGCTGTTAGCTGAGGCTGCTGTGCCAGGCCTCAAACAGCTGACAAATACCAGGCTTCCCCTCCTCTCTCTGGCCCCCTCACTCTCCCCAGTTTCTAGTGCTTCTCACTTTCACTTTCTTTCCTTTTACCCTCAGATTCCTCTCTTCCTTTCCCTCTTTTCTTTCCCTCCACCAGAGGCTCTCCTTGGCAATGCGCTGGAGCAGGAGACAGAAAGTGGGTCAGTGGGTCAGCTCAGGCAACAGGCTCAGACTGGCTGCGCTCTGGGTGTAACTTGAGTCCTATTACTCCCACAGAGCTGTGCAGCACGTTCCAGCTAAGATTACTAACTATAGATTTACTGCATGGGATCAATATAATTAATCTTATCTTGTTTTATTAAGCTTTGTTGTAGACTAAAGTGACATTTTTAACCAGATTAACTTAAATAGGCTTTCTCAGACATGGTTTGGAATGGTCTTGATTGAACCAAATCTTTAATGAACTGAACTGCTTTTTCTTTCCTGAAGGAAGGTTGGAGTTACTCTTGTTGAAATTTAAATTAAACCTACAAGGAGGCAGGTTTAACTTCAGATAAATGCTGTCTGTCACCATAGTTAGAAAGTAAATTCAGGTATATTTGAGTGCTGTGTCTACACACCAATGCTTTGATATAGAGACCGCCAACTTTGTGAACGTACAGGCTTATATAATAGACTGCTTCATTCAGAAGAGCTTGCTTCATTCAGAGTGTGTAGTATGTGTTGTAAACAGTACTCACAGTTGTGTCTGTCAGATGTTAACTGCAATGAGAGGATGAATCAGACATAATAGTTGTTGTGGTCATTGCACTGCGGTAACGTGAAGGTGTAATTACACTACATTTGTATTTTAAAAATGCTGAAGTTTAAGTAAATGTAAACTTAAATGACATACCTCATATTGTAAAAACGATTGTGGAAATCTAAAGTAGATGCAGACAGAAGTGCATGCATCTGTGTTGTGCTACCTGGCTTGTAGAGTTAATATTTTAAGGGACGGTATACAACAGTTTTGCAACAAATCCTACCGTCATGAAGGCTATAATGTTCAGTTTTTGGACACACAGAGACTGTGTTTGAGTAGTGATGATTAGCCTAAACTTTGTGGTCATTTTGGAGGCAGTAGTTTGTGGTGCTGTTGAATTTAATGGGTCATACTGAGAGGTGTTTAACATTTTGTCCCCCCCCGCCCTGTTTTCAGGATAAACATCATGATGCTGCTCATGAAATCATCGAGACCATTCGGTAAGCAACCTTTCCTCCCTCTGACTCAACTCCCACATTCACACAGACAGTCAGTGACTGTGTCAGATGTATGATTTAGTGACAATTTTATGCGTGTGCTTTCTCTAGGTGGGTGTGTGAAGAGATCCCAGACCTTAAATTGGCAATGGAAAACTACGTACTCATTGACTACGACACCAAGAGGTGAGCCAAGGGTCATTTCAAAATCTGTCTGTCTCACTGACACTGAGAAAACTAGAAAATATACTAGAAGGACTAAAGACTGTTTAAAAAAAAAAACAGTGTCAACACTTTTATCCAGTCAGGCTAACAGCTGATGTAACAGCCTGTTTGAATATCTAAAGTCAAGTCTTTGTTTTCTACTTTTTCGTAGGTTGGTTTTCTCAGGCCAAAATATAATTGGAAAAAAGTGTCAGTAATAATGATTTTTTTTTTTCTTGAGTCCAATCTATGTCACAATTGAACATGAACAGTATTTTCAGAGTTGAAACATGTCCTTGTGAAGTCAGTGGTAAAATAGGTGTCGGACTGGGAAGTTGAGTTTTTCATCTTATACAACGTGATGGTATTGATTTTGTGTCTCATTATTCTCACAGCTTTGAGAGTATGCAGAGACTTTGTGACAAGTACAACAGGGCCATCGACAGCATTCACCAGCTGGTGAGTCCGTATATGTGAAGGCTTTTAGTGCTGTGTAGGTGAAGTGAATGTGAAAACATTAGTCACTAAACGTGAACAGCACTGTATCTGTGTACTGTGAGTCTATTCCAGTGTTCCTTTGAATCTGTGCCATGCATGACCTAACACTGTCTTACAAGACTAAGATTCAATATATGTATCTATAATTAATTATCTGCTTCTAGTTACTGACTAAGATGACTCATAAGCACCATTGCTATCTTGCCCACATTTGTGTACAAAATGATCAAAAACACGTATTTATGGATTTTGTTCAGATGGGGTTTTTTTTCTATAAAACATTATGTGTATTCTTTTGTCCTTTTCTTTGAAAGGCCAGCACCACTTGATAATATCTACACACTTATGTATGGGGAAAGACTGATTAAATATATAATCCCATTTTACAGTGGAAGGGGACCACCCAGCCCATGAAGCTGAACAAGCGCCCTTCCAACGGGCTGTTGAGGCACATCCTACAGCAGGTGTACAACCACTCAGTGACCGACCCGGAGAAGCTGAACAACTACGAGCCCTTCTCACCTGAGGTGTACGGAGAGACCTCTTTCGACCTGGTGTCTCAGATCATCGACGAAATGGAAATGATGGAAGATGACACGTTTGTTGACCTCGGCAGTGGTTAGTCTGCTGTTATTTTGGGATGTCCAAGTTTCAGAAAGAATTGATCCGATGCCACTTTTACATAACAGCATTTCTGCCATACAAAGCCAAATGCCACTGATAAGAAAAATACGGGGGAAAGGCCACTTAGTAGTTTATCCCCAGACCTTTCAAATACATTGTTAATAATTTACTAATAGTGCAGTGGGAACAATTTTTGATAAAGAAATAATGATGTTTTGATTTTTAAAGGACAATGAAGATGTTTAGAGTTGTAGGAGTAGATCAGGATGCCAATGTAGGTGAAAGTCAATATAATTGTTGTGAAGTTAAAAATAAGGTGTCTATATTGACATCCTAGGTGTCTTTGTCTGTCTGTTGTAAGACATGAACCTGTTGTTTCTTATTTGCAGGAGTGGGGCAGGTGGTGCTGCAGGTTGCAGCAGCAACCAACTGTAAACACTACTACGGTGTAGAGAAAGCAGACATTCCAGCTACCTATGCAGAGGTAACTACATAAATATCTCACAGGACCAGAGGGGTGTTCCAGAAAGGGAGCAGAGAAAGACTTGGGCTGCATTCTGACAGGCAACAGCGCTGTGTCAAAAACCACTGCTTCCTCAGACGTTGTAGTGAAATGGCACAGTGTTGGCGCAGTGCAGATCAGCTCTGGCAAGTAAACAGAGTAGTCTGGCAAAAAAAGTTTTTCCGCCGTGTGGTGTGTTTGTGTTCAATCAGTCTTCAAAGTGGATTTCCCGCATTTTCATTATATCATCATTGCCCTTTAGCAGCACACCAGCAGGGACCCTTTCGCTGATGTGTCAAGGGGCTATTCTTAGTCTAAATGTATTCTGACGTCAGTTGATCTAACCAGCTGTAAATCAACTCAAAAGCTCAGTGTCTTTTACTTTAGACAGGCTTTCATCATACTGGTGCCACAAACAGGGGCTTTTCTGTGAACCCTAAAGGCAATATCCAGAATTTCACTGAAGGGCTTTTGTTAACTCGCTAATCCTCCTTTTTGGAACTGCCTCTGGAGCCCACACACCCTGTGCTGATTGTTTTAGTGTTTGTAATTTTATTATCATTTTGTTTGGATATTAATATTCACATTCTATTTTTCAGACCATGGATAAAGAGTTTAAAAAGTGGATGAAGTGGTATGGGAAGAAACACGGGGAGTACACAGTAAGTTGACTCTTAGTGTGACATACACCGATCAGCCATAACATTATGACCACTGACAGGTGAAGTGAAGAACATTGAATATCTCGTTACAGTGGTCAGTGGCTGGGATATATTAGGCAACAAGTGAACATTTTGTCCTCGAAGCTGATGTGT